>JAWNZC010000066.1:580000-584641 GCA_035771165.1 Paragorgia papillata | reverse complement strand
GGAAGGGAGGAAGGAAGGAAGGAAGGAAGGAAGGAAGGGAGGAAAGGAAGGAAAGGAAGGGAGGAAAGGAAGGAAGGAAGGGAGGAAAGGAAGGGAGGAAAGGAAGGAAAGGAAGGAAGGAAGGAAGGAAGGAAGGAAGGAAGGAAGGAAGGAAGGAAGGAAGGAAGGAAGGAAAGGAAGGAAGGAAAGGAAGGAAAGGAAGGGAGGGAGGGAAGGAAGGAGGGAAGGAAGGAAGGAAGGAAGGAAGGAAGGAAGGAAGGAAGGAAGGAAGGAAGGAAGGAAGGAAGGAAGAAAGAAAGGAAGGGAAGGAACGAAAGAAGGAGGGAAGGAGGGAAGGAGGGAAGGAAGGAAGGAAGGAAGGAAGGAAGGAAGGAAGGAAGGAAGGGAGGAAAGGAAGGAAGGAAGGAAGGAAGGAAGGAAGGAAGGAAGGAAGGAAGAAGGAAGGAAGGAAGGATGGATGGAAAGAAGGATGGACGGACGGAAGGACGGACGGAAGGAAGGGAGGAAGGAAGGAAGGAAGGACGAAAGGAAGGAAGGAAGAAAGGAAGGGAAGGGAAGGGAAGGGGAGAATAGAGGAAAAACAATTTCTGAACTCACCCAGCCACCTGCTCCACAAGAAACAAGATTTGCAGCATCAGCAGAAGGAGGACGATTGTGAAGAAATATCATTTTATTAACAAAATAACCCAAATCACCTTCACTATCATCCTAAACAAGAACACAGCAACATTGTGAATATATATCGTGGCATTCTGATTGAAGAAAACCCTGACAGTAAAACCGGATGTTCTGTTGCGCGCACATTGCAATATTCACGAACAACATTGCAATTTTCATTGGCCATTTGCCCGAGTCAATTTGCAATCATCATTCACAAGTTGACAGTTATTTCGTGTTGACGCCGGAATCGCTACAGACGTTTTATTCTCAACCCGCTTTGAAGAATATTCCAAGTTTTAATATAATATCTGCAAGAAACTGCAAGATAGCTATGCCTATGCGAGCTTTTTAGTTGATTACCTGACAAAGAACTACGGGCTTCCATTCGGCTTCTTGCGGATCGGAAGCAATTTATACAAGCGAGTGCAGTTATTAGAAAGGTGTAAGAAACGACGGAATAGCACAGTTTACTCGCTGAAGTTATTGTCCGTAGATCTTTGTCAGGTAATCAACAAAAAAGCTCGCATAGGCATAGCTATATTGCAGTTTCTTGCAGATATTGTATTAAAACTTGGAATATTCTTCAAAGCGGTTTGAGAATAAACCGTCTGTGGCGATTCCAGCGTCAACACGAAATAACTGTCAACTTGTGAGCGATGATTGCAAATTGACTCGGGCAAATAGCCAATGAAAATTGCAATGTTGTTCGTGAATATTGCAATGTTGCGCGCAAGAGAACATCCGGTTTAACTGTAATATATTAGAATAAATTATAGAAATGTCCAATTACCTGATTGTCATCTAAGCTCGCCGACAATGTTGAGACGTCATCTCGGATCGCATCGCTCATTGGTGGAGGAGCGAGACTTGAATCAGGTGACCTCTGCACAGCACTTCCTGACTGTTCCTGACAAGAAAATGAAATTTAGCTTTTCACAGTACGGTAAATACAGATTAAGGTTACGTTACACCATAGAAATTTAAAAATACCAAAAAAAATTTTTTTGCGTAATTAGCTGCCTTAAGCCAAATGCTGAAAGGTTTTGAAAAGTTTATTTCGTTTAAAGCAAAATTCATTAAGATATTTAGCGATGAAAATTGCAAGCAGCTCTGTTTTCCCGCGAAATTTAAATATTCCAAGGCTTGTTTCTTCAGCTTTAAATTCCAGCTAAAGTGCCGTATTCAAAGACTTTTGTTGAACACGGATTTTAGCTGATTTTTTTCAAATTTTCACAATGTATCGGAGACAATAAGAGCTTCAAAATTGTGTGCGGTAGCTATACGATATTTTTTTTCATTTCAGAGTAATCGACTACGATTCATGGTATGTACGCAACTTAACTGAGGTTGCAAAAGAATGCCTTATATCTCAAAAATAACAAAAAAAAACATAGCTACCGCACACACTTTTGTAGAACAGCTAGTTGAGTTTCAATTAAAACTATTTTTACATGATTTGATTGAAACTGTAGTTCAACAAAAGTCGCGGCGCAAAGCGAATGCGTTTTCAGAATTTTGTCAAAACAAAACAAGTTTAAATACTTTTCAAAATTGTAAATCAACTGTCCAATTCTACAATCATTTTGCTATAAACTGTAAAAATTTGAATTTGATTGCTTTTAAACTCAACGCGCAGTTGCATTTTTCGCAAAGCACTACTCCAAGGTGTTACGTAACCTTAAGTCATGAAAATTAAGTTTGTCTTATTTGAAAGAACACTTAAAATGATAGAGTAACATCTTTTGCAGTTTTTCGTTTCCTTGATTCGTTCTTGAGATATTTCAGTTTGTTTGATATGTAAATTAAACATCTTGACGTCACATGTGCATAATGAGTTATCAGAGAAGGTTGTATATCTTTGCTATTATCAAACCAAATTAATTCGAGGGAAGTATGTAGATGTGTTTCTGCCACAACACCAAACATGTAGAATTTTCAAGTGATTATGTTTGATAATAGCAAAGATATATAACCTTCTCTGATAACTCATTATGCACATGTGACGTCAAAATGTTTAAAGTGCCAATGCAGCGAAATTTCACCCCAGTTTTTTACGATTGCATTTGAAAGAACACTTAAAATGACAACGTAACATCTTTCGTAGAATTTCGTTTCCTTGCTTCATTCTTGAGATATTCAGGTTTGTTTGATATGCAAATGTCATACTTATGACATCACACTGCATAATGACTTTTTAGAAAAGTATGATTTTCTTTGAGAGTACTTATCGAAAGTACTTTAATAAAAATTTGCACTTGCATGTATGTAGCCATGACTGGTCACTAAACGTGTGTAGCTGGGTGTAAAATATTTTGACCATTCTAAAATTGACGCTATTTCAAAAAGTCATTATGCAGTGTGATTCATTTGCATATCAAACAAACCTGAATATCTCAAGAATGAAGCAAGGAAACGAAATTCTACGAAAGATGTTACGTTGTCATTTTAAGCGTTCTTTCAAATGCAATCATAAAAAACTGGGGTGAAATTTCGCTGCATTGGCACTTTAATTTGCATATCAAACAAACTGAAATATCTCAAGAACGAAGCAAGGAAACGAAAAACTGCAAAAGATGTTACTCTATCATTTTAAGTGTTCTTTCAAATAAATGTGTTTAAATATAGGAATATATGTTTAGGCGAAGTTAAATGCTGATGTAGTTGGCCTGCAGTTCCCCTTATTAGGGGAGTCCCTTACGTCAATTATGTTAAGGGTTTCCCGCGCATTCGAGATTCATTGAGCGTCTGTTGCTTTGCTGCAAGTAGCGTCTTTGCTCAGCTTGTGCTCCCCCTTCGCCCTTTCCCCACCCGTGTAGATACGAAGTATAGAATCCTATAGATCGTATATGTTATTCCACTGACTTGTCAGTGTGACTGGTGCCGGTGGTCTGCCTTGGCAGAGTTGTCATGGCAAACGCCTATTGCTTCTCTGATTACCCTAATTGCTATTGCTTAGTTTGCTGGCTATTTGCTCATGGCCCAATTGCTTACAGTTACTTTGCTTGCAGTTACTTTGCTTGCTAACAAGGCTAGATTGCTGACTAGCCTGGTCACCAACGGCACCTACCTCCAAACAACGCATATTCTGCAGTTAAGACAAACTTAATTTTCGTTTCATGTGCACTTTTTTGAATCACTTACAAGTTTCCGTAAGCGCCTGTTTGTGCGGGCTGTTTTCCGGGCCCTGCACCCAAAATGCCTGAATGCCTGTTCCGAACTTGTGTTCCATAAGACTAGCTCGCCATCGTAACTGGCTGAGATCAGAGTGTGAGGAGCAGTAAATGACAGACACTGAATGTCATCTTGATGTTCCTGCAAAGAAAATGACTCTTGAATCTAGTTTAACCCATTGTTACCTAGGATGGCTGAGGGTTTTCTCTTTGATGAGTAAAATCATCTGGTGTTAGACAGAGTAAAACAATAAAGGAACAATTTTTGACCAGCTTAGGCAGGAATGGGTTAATCACTTGTTAACTCATTGCTGCCTAGGATGTCTGAGGGTTATCTCTTTGATGAGTAAAATCATCAGGTGTTAGACACAGTAAAACAATAAAGGAACCATTTTTGACCAGCTCAGGCAGGAATGGGTTAATCTCTTGTTAACTCATTGCTGCCTAGGATGTCTGAGGGTTCTCTCTTTGATGAGTAAAATCATCTGGTGTTAGACAGAGTAAAACAATAAAGGAACCATTTTTGACCAGCTCAGGCAGGAATGGGTTAATCACTTGTTAACTCATTGCTGCCTAGGATGTCTGAGGGTTCTCTCTTTGATGAATAAAATCATCTGGTGTTAGACAGAGTAAAACAATAAAGGAACCATTTTTGGTGGAAATGGGCTGGGGGCATTTATATCATAATTCCTCATGCTTGTAATTTACCTGACGACCTTTCCAGTCAGATGGATGGACGTAATAAGACGTTAACTGATTATCTCGAAATACACACAGTGTTCTACGAAAAATTAAAAACAAATAAATTCAT
>JAWNZC010000066.1:530000-577500 GCA_035771165.1 Paragorgia papillata | reverse complement strand
AGAGTAGTGTAGAGTAGAGTAGAGTAGAGCAGAGCAGAGTAGAGTGGAGTAGCGTAGCGTGGAGTAGCGTAGCGTGCAGTAGCCTAGCGTGCAGTAGCCTAGCGTGCAGTAGCGTAGCGTGCAGTAGCGTAGCGTGCAGTAGCGTAGCGTGCAGTAGCGTAGCGTGGAGTAGCGTAGCGTGCAGCAGCCTAGCGTGGAATAGCTCAGTCGGTAGAGCGCTGGACTATAGTAAAGCGAAGTTCGTGGATTGGAATCCGGTATGGTTCGTCACTGAGAGTAGCACCCAATATCATTACTTGAAAGTAAATTCCATATCTTTGCTGGCCCAGCTCAACTATTATAAATTTTTTTATTCACTTTACCCTGTGGTTGAATGCAGTTAATAAAGTGCTTCGTTCTTCATCGAAGTACATCACTGTGGACACTTCAGGTCCTTTGGGAAATATTCCGGAAAGACGTTGAAGACAAACTTGTAAATGAGTGTCCCAAATACGCAGAACCTGAAAACATAAGATCAAAATAGACACAGAAGAAAACTTCTATTGGGATGAGGTGCTTTAACTCATTGCTGTCTAGGATGTCTGAGGGTTCTCTCTTTGATAAGTAAAATCATCTGGTGTTAGACAGAGTAAAACAATAAAGGGACCATTTTTGACCAGCTCAGGCAGGAATGGGTTAATCACTTGTTATCTCATTGCTGCCTAGGATGGCTGAGGGTTCTCTCTTTGATGAGTAAAATCATCTGGTGTTAGACAGAGTAAAACAATAAAGGAACCATTTTTGACCAGCTCAGGCAGGAATGGGTTAATCACTTGTTAACTCATTGCTGCCTAGGATGTCTGAGGGTTCTCTCTTTGATGAGTAAAATCAGCTGGTGTTAGACAGAGTAAAACAATAAAGGAACCATTTTTGGCCAACTCAGGCAGGAATGGGTTAATCACTTGTTAACTCATTGCTGTCTAGGATGGCTGAGGGTTCTCTCTTTGAGGAGTAAAATCATCTGGTGTTAGACAGAGTAAAACAATAAAGGAACCATTTTTGACCAGCTCAGGCAGGAATGGGTTAATCACTTGTTAACTCATTGCTGCCTAGGATGTCTGAGGGTTCTCTCTTTGATGAGTAAAATCATCTGGTGTTAGACAGAGTAAAACAGTAAAGGAACCATTTTTGACCAGCTCAGGCAGGAATGGGTTAATCACTTGTCAATTAAAGTACTACTGAATTGTTGATATGCCAAACTAAAAAGCAAGTATGGTATAAAATCTTGATGAAGCCAAACAAAGAAATGTTTTATGTTTAATTACCTTATCTTTCGAAAGACTGATTGTTTGTCCACGGCTTTCAATGAATTTTACAGAAACAACACTTTGCATATGACCACGTAAAACCTGGAAAATATCCATAGAAAGCATGTAACTTGTAGAGCAAGAACTAACAAAACTTTACAAACTCCAAGCTGAAAGTACTATACTAACTAACGGCAGCTTGTACAGCAAGAATTAACAAAACTTTACAAACTCCAAGCTGAAAGTACTATACTAACTAACGACAACTTGTAGAGCAAGAACTAACAAAACTTTACAAACTCCAAGCTGAAAGTACTATACTAACTAACGACAGCTTGTAGAGCAAGAACTAACAAAACTTTACAAACTCCAAGCTGAAATTACTATACTAACTAACGACAGCTTGTAGAGCAAGAACTAACAAAACTTTACAAACTCCAAGCTGAAAGTACTATACTAACTAACGACAGCTTGTAGAGCAAGAACTAACAAAACATTACAAACTCCAAGCTGAAATTACTATACTAACTAATGACAGCTTGTAGAGCAAGAACTAACAAAACTTTACAAAATCCAAGCTGAAAGTACTATACTAACTAACAACAGCTTGTAGAGCAAGAACTAACAAAACTTTACAAAATCCAAGCTGAAAGCACAAAACTAACTAACAACAGCTTGTAGAGCAAGAACTAACAAAACTTTAAACATAAACTGTCCTTACGCCAACTGCTTTAGAAATTACATAAGGGTTCCACAATAGCACATGGTGATTCACTCCAGCTGTGGCTGAAAAGAATGAAAGTAAAATGGTTGTAACCTTCTGGTGACCTGTGAGATGTTCATGGTATTATTGCTGCAGAGATATTTTACCTATCAGATTCATGCTCTCATTATAATCAAACGCATTAACTCCTTGAGAAATCTGGAAGATAGTTCTGAAAAATACAAAGAACACTTTTATAACTCATATACCTCATACCACACCATAACATACTACACCATACTACACCACACCATACTACACCACACCATACTATATTACACGACACCACACCATACTACACCACACCACACTACACCACACCACACCATACTACACCACACCACACCATACTGCACCATACCATACTACACCACACCACACCATACTACACCACACCACACCATACTACACCACACCACACCATACTACACCACACCACACCATACTACACCACACCATACTACACCATACCATACTACACCACACCATACTACACCACACCACACCATACTACACCATACCATACTACACCACACCACACCATACTACACCACACCACACCACACCATACTACACCACACCACATCATACTACACCACACCATACTACACCATACCATACTACACCACACCATACTACACCATACCATACCATACCACACCATACCATACTACACCACACCACACCATACTACACCACACCACACCACACCATACTACACCACACCACATCATACTACACCATACCATACTACACCATACCATATTACACACCATACCATACTACACTACACCATACCATACTACACCACACCACACCACACCATACCATACCACACTACAGTACACCACACCACACCATACTACACCACAACATACTACACCATACCATACTACACCACACCACACCATACTACACCATACTATACTACACCACACCACACCATACCACACCATACTACACCATACCATACCATACTACACCACACCATACTACACCACACCACACTACACCACAACATACTACACCATACCATACTATACCACACCACACCATACCATACCATATCACAGCACACCATACTACACCACACCATACCATACTACACCACACCATACCACACCATACTACACCACACCATACTATACCACACCATACTACACCATACCACACCACACCATACTACACCACACCATACCATACCATACCACACCATAGTACACCACACCATACTACACCACAATACACCACACCATACTACACCACACCACACCACACCACACCATACCACACCATACCACACCATACCACACCATACCACACCACACCATGTCATACCACACACACCATATCACTTACGTTCTCATGTTGCTCTTGGTCTTTTCCATCCAGCCCAGAACCAAAGCATTCTTGTAGTTTGTTGCACATGATATAAAACAATCCAATAAGTTAGTATACATCACTAGAAAAAAAAAGAAAGAAAAATATCTTAACAAAAAAGTACATCACAAGTGCTACAAACAAACAAACAAACAAACAAGCAAACAAACAAACAAACAAACAAACAAACCAACCAACCTTGCCTCGTCCATTCTGTGTGACCATGATGATAGACATAGCGACATTTCTTATAATGACCTTTGGCAATATCGGAAATGTCAACAATTGATGTGATGTCTGAAGTGCATAAACAATAACAAAAAGTTAGAATAAATATCATAATCCATTCCTGCCTGAGCTGGTCAAAAATGGTCCCTTTATTGTTTTACTTTGTCTAACACCAGATGATTTTACTCATCAAAGAGAGAACCCTCAGCCATCCTAGGCAGCAATGAGTTAACAAGTGATTAACGCATTCCTGCCTGAGCTGGTCAAAAATGGTTCCTTTATTGTTTTACTCTGTCTAACACCAGATGATTTTACTCATCAAAGAGCGAACCCTCAGACATCCTAGGCAGCAATGAGTTAACAAGTGATTAATCCATTCCTGCCTGAGCTGGTCAAAAATGGTCCCTTTATTGTTTTACTTTGTCTAACACCAGATGATTTTACTCGTCAAAGAGAGAACCCTCAGCCATCCTAGCCAGCAATGAGTTAACAAGTGATTAATCCATTCCTGCCTGAGCTGGTCAAAAATGGTTCCTTTATTGTTTTACTCTGTCTAACACCAGATGATTTTACTCATCAAAGAGCGAACCCTCAGACATCCTAGGCAGCAATGAGTTAAGTGATTAACCCATTCCTGCCCGAGTTGGCCAAAAATGATCCCTTTATTGATTTACTCTGTCTAACACCAGATGATTTTACTCATCAAAGAGAGAACCCTCAGCCATCCTAGGCAGCAATGGGTTTTGATGATTACCTTGTTGATTAGCGTTGGTTTGCGCTGGACGGTCAAATAAAGTGATTGTAGACGCACAAAATATCAAGGCATTTACTTTTCCAGAGACATCACCAAATGAAAGAATAGATTCATTGGGTCGCTGGGGATTTGACCTGAACGGAAAAACACACGCTGTAAGACATTACGCTACATTGTAAGACATCACGCTACATTGTAAGACATTGCGCTACGTTGTAAGACATTACGCTACGTTGTAAGACGTTGCGCTACATTGTAAGACATTGCGCTACGTTGTAAGACATTACGTTACATTGTAAGACATTACGCTACATTGTAAGACATTGCGTAACATTGTAAGACATTACGCTACATTCTAAGACATTGCGCTACATTCTAAGACATTGCGCTACATTGTAAGACATTGCGTTACATTGTAAGACATTACACTACATTCTAAGACATTACGCTACATTCTAAGACATTGCGCTACATTCTAAGACATTGCGCTACATTGTAAGACATTGCGTTACATTGTAAGACATTACACTACATTCTAAGACATTGCGCTACATTCTAAGACATTGCGCTACATTCTAAGACATTACACTACGTTGTAAGACATTACACTACATTCTAAGACATTGCGCTACATTCTAAGATATTGCGTTACATTGTAAGACATTACACTACATTCTAAGACATTGCGCTACATTCTAAGACATTACACTACGTTGTAAGACATTACACTACGTTGTAAGACATTACACTACGTTCTAAGACATTACACTACGTTCTAAGACATTACACTACGTTGTAAGACATTACGCTACATTCTAAGACATTGCGCTACATTCTAAGACATTACACTACGTTGTAAGACATTGCGCTACATTCTAAGACATTACACTACGTTGTAAGACATTGCGCTACATTCTAAGACATTACACTACGTTGTAAGACATTGCGCTACATTCTAAGACATTACACTACGTTGTAAGACATTACACTACATTCTAAGACATTGCGCTACATTCTAAGACATTGCGTTACATTGTAAGACATTACACTACATTCTAAGACATTGCGCTACATTCTAAGACATTACACTACGTTGTAAGACATTACACTACGTTGTAAGACATAACACTACATTCTAAGACATTACACTACGTTGTAAGACATTACACTACGTTCTAAGACATTACACTACGTTCTAAGACATTACACTACGTTCTAAGACATTACACTACGTTGTAAGACATTACACGACGTTCTAAGACATTACACGACGTTGTAAGTGTGACACAGTTACGTGCGCCTTATAGTCCAGAAAATAATCTTACCAAAAATTTAAAGAAATTGGAGTAGATTTCAAACCTCGAATGCGATACTGACAAAGAAACTCTGACTTGGAACTTAAATCATAAATAGCTAAAATTATAAAAGAGGAATAAAATATTAAAATTTAGAACAAAAAAACTACAATTATGTGTCAAAGAGTAGAGTGTTGTGTAGGCAGTGTTTTAGATAGAGCAAAGTGAAAAGATGGTAAACTGCTGAGAATAGTTTTAATAACGAAATACTGACGTTTCAAGCAGAGTCCTTCATCAGAGTAAAAACTAGAGTGCTGTGTAGGCAGTGTTTTAGATAGAGCAAAGTGAAAAGATGGTAAACTGCTGAGAATAGTTTTAATAACGAAATACTGACGTTTCAAGCAGAGTCTTTCATCAGAGTAAAAACTAGAGTGTTGTGTAGGCAGTGTTTTAGATAGAGCAAAGTGAAAAGATGGTAAACTGCTGAGAATAGTTTTGATGATGAAATATTGACGTTTCAAGCAGAGTCCTACATCAGAGTAAAAAGTAGAGTGTTGTGTAGGCAGTGTTTTAGATAGAGCAAAGTGAAAAGATGGTAAACTGCTGAGAATAGTTTTGATAACGAAATACTGACGTTTCAAGCAGAGCTCTTCGTTCACATTTTACTCTGATGAAGAACTCTGCTTGAAACGTCAGTATTTCGTTATTAAAACTATTCTCAGCAGTTTACCATCTTTTCACTTTGCTCTATCTAAAACACTGCCTACACAACACTCTACTTTTTACTCTGATGAAGAACTCTGCTTGAAACGTCAGTATTTCGTTATTAAAACTATTCTCAGCAGTTCACCATCTTTTCACTTTGCTCTATCTAAAACACTGCCTACACAACACTCTACTTTTTACTCTGATGAAGGGCTCTGCTTGAAACGTCAGTATTTCGTTATTAAAACTATTCTCAGCAGTTCACCATCTTTTCACTTTGCTCTATCTAAAACACTGCCTACACAACACTCTAGTTTTTACTCTGATGAAGGGCTCTGCTTAAAACGTCAGTATTTCGCTATTAAAACTATTCTCAGTAGTTTACCGTCTTTTCACTTTGCTCAAATTGTCCAATACCTATTTCTTTGCTAGTCAGAGCCAGTGCTAATTTATAAATATTCTGCATTGGGGTAAAATCTGTGATCCATAAATCCCTCTGTTTTACTTCTTCTGGCTCAGTTGTGACCTACAGAAAAATTGAATTTATAATCAATATAATCAGTCACAGAATTATCAGAAAGCTTTACCAAGAGATCCGTGTCTGTGGGTTTTCCCAGAGGATAAAATTGTCTGGTGTTAGCCAGAGTAAAATACTAAAGGCTTATATGCACAGGGGCTCTGGAAGCTTTTCAAAGTTGTGGGTGTCCTGCGTCTCGCAGAATGCCATAAACAGGGCCGCGCTCTTCAGAGAATATAACAGATAAGTAATAATTATAAGTAATAACATGACTTGAGGGAAGGCCCGAGGACTTTTACAAATCTTCCCGAGGCAAAGGGGAAATTTAATCGCTAATTTCCCTCAAGTCATGTTATTAGTTTGTAATATTATGATCGCCGAGGAAAACTTTGAGAATCTTACCAACAGGAAATTTACACGGTTGATCAGAGAAGTTGCATCTAATTTTCCCGTGCATGTTGATGAGGGAAAATATATGCAAGCGGGAAATTTAGAAGAAGACAAAAGATTTCTTTATCTTCTAATTTTCGCTCGTCAACATGCACGGGAAAATTAGAAGACAAAGGATAAATTTCCCTCTTGCATGAGCGATGAGGGAAATACGAGGTTTACATTCCCTCGGAGAACAAAAGAATCCGAGGCGATCATGGTATTACTATATATACATAACATACAATATCAGACTAGTTCCTAGTCCTCTTTTCTCTCGAACGTATGTTGGTGACGTCACAGAATAGGGATCGAGCGAGAGGACTAGTGGAAAATGTTCATCTTTATCTATCATGAATCCTGCTGGAGCTCGGATTCTTTAATCTTTATGAACGAGGGCACTTAAATAAACTTCTTCTTGAGAGCAGACAGCAAACGAGTAGGTTTCTTTGTTTTACATTACGTTAAAAGGTTGTTACATACGAGGCTTTATAAAGTAGTGTTCGGCGTAGGAAGTGATTGTGTTGAAACACATTTATACAAATCGAAATATGCTATTTTAACGTTTCGGCAGTAGACCAACCTTGCTATATGATGTTATAAAGAATTGTGCAGACCGACGTGAGTGTTATCTGCCTTGGGTTTCCGCCAAACGGCCGTTTGGTGCCTGTATAATTTGGGGCCAGATTTGGGGCCAAGCAAAACATTTTATTCCAGGCCTCTCACAATTTCGGTCTGCCGCTCGACGTTAAAAAAGAGAGGCCTGGGAACCAGGCTGCATACAATATAACATTACAAGTTGACCGCGCTGGATAAACACCTGGGGACGGGAATGCTGTCAATGCGTCACCTTATAATAATTATGTAAAATACTTATGTATGAAAAAACGAAAAGATGTACTTCGCGTCACAAAATATTGTGGGTGTCCTTCTTATGTATGGACCCACAGTCCCGAAAGTGTGGGTGTCCGGACACCCGCTGCTTCCAGAGCTCCTGGTTATGCAGTTACTAATAAACAATACTTATAGTCGAGGAGGAGAAGCGAGAAAACGTCGACCAGGTAGCACCCCCACTACACAATATTATTGACTCCAGATTATAATAGGCTGATACCCATAGAACATTGCTAGGTCAGTCGTACTCACAAATTGTGGGGTCAGTGGGGGGGGGGGGGGGGGGTGGTCCTTACATTGACAGACTTTTAAAGTGCACATGAAACGAAAATTAAGTTTGTCTTATTTGAAAGAACACCTAAAATGATAGAGTAACATCTTTTGCAGTTTTTCGTTTCCTTGCTTCGTTGTTGAGATATTTCAGTTTGTTTGAAATGTAAATTAAACAACTTGACGTCACATGTGCATAATGAGTTATCAGAGAAGGTTATATATCTTTGCTATTATCAAACCAAACTTAATTCGAAGGAAGTATGTGCATGTGTTTCTCTCACAACGCCAAACATGTAGAATTTTCAAGTGATTATGTTTGATAATAGCAAAGATATATAACCTTCTCTGATAACTCATTATGCACATGTGACGTCAAGTTGTTTAATTTTCATTTCAAACAAACAGAAATATCTCAAGAACGAAGCAAGGAAACGAAAAACTTCAAAAGATGTTACTCTATCATTTCAAGTGTTCTTTCAAATAAGACAAACTTAATTTTCGTTTCATGTGCACTTTAAGTCTGTCAATGTAAGGACCACCCACCCCCTCTATGTAGCAGGCCACTGACTCCACAATTTGCGAGTACGACTGACCTAGCAATGTTCTATGGGTATCAGCCTATTATAATCTGGAGTCAAAAATATTGTGTAGTGGGGGTGCTACGTGGTCGACGTTTTCTCGCTTCTCCTCCTCGACTATAGTTGGTAAAGTTTTTTCGTATGTTTTTGCTGTACAAGCTGTCGTAAGTTAAACTCTGAGAAAAACTCTGAGCTCCAGACGGGACTCCAACCGACAACCTTCCGAATGCCAGCCGGACGCTCTCACCATTCAGCCACTGGAACTCAGATGGTAGACCGATTCGATATTCATACGCCTGGGAACTAGTCAATCCCACTCAATCCGTACAGCAAAAACTTAAACATAGGAAAAAAACTTTACGAACTCAAGCTGAAAACACTAATAACCTACAAAAAACATTTACTGAAAATAAACTGACACAATGCGACTTGTAGTCCGACAAGCACTTGACACACGCACGGTTTGACTAGTTCCCAGGCGTATAAATATCGAAAAACAACCTCGGTCTATCATCTGAGTTCCAGTGGCTCAATGAGAGCTTCTGGCTGGCATTCGGAAGGTTGTGGGTCCAAGTCCCGTCTGGAGCTCAGAGTTTTTCTCTGAGTTTAACTTACGACAGCTTGTAAAGCAAAAAAACATACGAAAAAAACAACAATACTTACATAAATTGTTCGCAGTGGCTTCATATTCAGGCTCCAAATAACAGCTACACCTTCCTAATAAAAAACCCCAAATTTATTAATTCATTGCTGCCTAGGATGGCTGAGGGTTCTCTCTTTGATGAGTAAAATCATCTGGTGTTAGACAGAGTAAAACAATAAAGGAACCATTTTTGACCAGCTCAGGCAGGAATGGGTTAATCACTTGTTAACTCATTGCTGCCTAGGATGGCTGAGGGTTCTCTCTTTGATGAGTAAAATCATCTGGTGTTAGACAGAGTAAAACAATAAATGGACCATTTTTGGCCAGCTCAGGCAGGAATGGATTAATCACTTGTTAACTCATTGCTGCCTGGGATGGCTGAGGGTTCTCTCTTTGATGAGTAAAATCATCTGGTGTTAGACAGAGTAAAACAATAAAGGAACCATTCTTGGCCAGCTCAGGCAGGAATGGATTAATTAGGAGTAAAAATGTAGGATATTTACAATATTTACCTTACTAAGAGTAATATATCTTGGTGGATTCATTAGCATCGTGATTCTTTGAATGCTTTCTTTATGAGGACTGAGAAAAAAATCATAAAAAAATCATGTTGTCTGAGGGTTCTCCCTTTGATGAGAAAAGTCGTTTGGTGTTAGACAGAGCAAAACAATAAAGGGGTTGTTTTTGACCAGCTCAGGCAGGATTGGGTTAATCACTTGTTAACTCATTGCTGCCTAGGATGGCTGAGGGTTCTCTCTTTGATGAGTAAAATCATCTGGTGTTAGACAGAGTAAAACAATAAAGGAACTATTTTTGGTCAGCTCAGGTAGGAATGGGTTAATCACTTGTTAACTCATTGCTGCCTAGGATGTCTGAGGGTTCTCTCTTTGATGAGTAAAATCATCTGGTGTTAGACAGAGTAAAACAATAAAGGAACCATTTTTGGCCAGCTCAAGCAGGAATGGGTTAAACTAACATGAATGGTGTGGTATTTGTGGTCATGCACTGACCTTGTTATGTATTTCAATTCTCTCCATTGGGGTACCTGTGTTAAAAATATGAACAAGGGTTACGCAATGCTATTTAATGTATTTTATTATCATAATAAAAGTTGACGTAGAGCGGTGTCAGCGGTTGTACCGTAGGGTCCTGGGGCCCCGGGGGTCTTCGTCACCTATATAGCCCCGGCTCATTTTACCTTCAACTTAGTCACTGTTCATTTGCGTTTCCTCACCCCTCCCCTCCTCTTTTTTTCGTTGTCTTTTTCCTTTAGCCGCTGTGTCTGTATCCTCAGCCTAGCTTGGGGCTTAAACTTGTTGCTTGCTTCCCTTGACGTGTTGCCTTCTTTGCTAGTGGCATGCAGTGCTGGAAAATGTCCGGCAGCGCCGCTGCCAGGAAATTTTTTGTAAACGTTGTTCGCAGGAAATTTTTTTTGTATCTTGCAGGAAATATTTGTCAGTTTTTTCAATCCAACTCAAAGTTTAAAGATAAATTTCCTATTCTTCAAAAAATCGAAAAGCGTCACGGTCACACAATCACACAATTTTGATGGGCATCACTTTAGATCGAATATCAAGTTTCATATTCGATGACTCATCTTTCTATATTCTTGCCAAACCCAGCGGCGATTTGTAAACAATTTTTTGAAGGTTTATTACATGACCTTAACCTGTCTAAGTTTCGTATATCCTTGCGCAAATAACGATTTGTTTTAGAAAACAATGAAATATTTATCATTTCAGTATAGTGTTGCTGTTGCAGGCTGCAACTGTCATTGTGCATTTGCAAGAATGCAAGCTGCTTTTATCTTATTCAACTGTTTCAGCATTTCGATTTTTGACGCTAGTACTTGTATTACGTAGTATTCAATTGAAAAAGTTCGCTATTTCAAAGTATGTATAGATACCACATTCAGATAAATTATGGTTTTGAGATACAAACTTGCACAAACTGGTGGTATCACAACTTATAAAATTGAAAAATTCTATCAGGCAGGAAATCGTTAATTTAGTTTAGCAGGAAATATTTTTTTTTTGATTTTGCTGCCAGGAAGAAAAATGCTTTATCTAGGACTGGCTGGTGGTCTTGTGGTCCAAGGCTGGTCACGTGATTCCAAAATACTCCAAGATTCTTGGAGTATTTGGTCACGTGGATAATTTGAGCTTCGCCCGTCCTGGGGGGAGCGGTTGATTCGGTTCTTATAAACGTCAAGGTTATTGCAAGTCCAGTAACGTTAAATTCGAGCGGTAAATTAGATATATTTCAAAATTTACGACATTTGCTGGATAATTCATATTTGTTGCCGTCAATCGCCAGAAATGAAGCCGAAGGCGACGAACGATCATAAACTGATAAACAGAAACCCGCTCTGCGGTTACAGGTACTGATACATACACTAAAAATATTCGAATGATGTTGATTGTTGGAAGTATATTTACCGTCCAGTATAGCACATTTATGTTTCTTGTCCACACGTTTTGGATTTGTGGAAATTTAATTGTTGTATCTGTTGATTTATACTCAAACGGCATATTCGAATCTGCTGTCCTCGACTCCTCGTTGACTTTGAGGTTGTGCGTTAATACAAATATTCGATCGACAACAATACTACGATCGACGAACATTATAGATCAGCACTGAAGACTTTGGGCGCTTTCCAATTGACAAGGTTAGACCGATCAGTTCGGCCAGAATGGACTTGCTTTTGATTAGGACCAAATTTTCCAGTCAGACCATCCCAGGTCTCAAACGAATCGTGTTCCATTTAACCGAACTGACCGGTCTAACCGTGTAAATGGAAAGCCCCCTTTGACTTTGTATATTTCTAAACTTTTTAAATTAGATTCGGAAAGTCCAGAAAGCGAAATAAACAGTTCTTGCTTGCATAATAAAGCAAATATGTTGTACGTAGTGTAAACGCTTCTTACTAAACACGGTCGTTAACGGATTTGATAAACTTGTTAAGAGAATGTCTTGTTATTTGTACGATTTGGTTATTCTTGAGTGCCTAAATAGTTCGCTGAATAGTTTTACATACGCAAGCCAACTATACTCTGTTTATCAGTGACTGTACCGCGCCCCCCGGTACAGTGTGAGTCACTCATCAAAATATTCAAAAATTATTGGTATCACGTGACCAGCCTTTGCCAGGGTCTTCTCTCCGCCCGGCCATTTTGGGAAGGCCCTGGGTACGAGGTTGGTGACCTGCCTGCAAATGTTAAATCCTGGCTCGTCGTGGCAGGGCACCCGACCTCGTTCCCGTCGTGGAGGCACGATGCCCAGGGGAACGAGGTCATAGCATTGAACTATAAGAAGACTGGAACAATAACTCAGGGGGGGGGGGGGATTTTGAAGCCAGTGCCAATCCCTTTGCAGGTAGGTCCCGTGCTTCAAGTTACTTAATTTTCATCCTGCCATATATTTTGCTTGGGACGATAACAAATTACTCCAAAACAACGAATTGAAATACAAAGTTTTATACGTATGTTTTTAGAAATAGCATTGGCTTCAATTTGATGTATAGTATAAGTTTCCTCGTTATTTTAAACTTTTTAAAATGTAGTAAATGTTCGACCATATTTCGCTGGGAAATAACACTAAGAAACTTGTTGTAGTTTTTCTGAGTTTTGAGCTGAAATACTTAACGCTGAACGTTGGGCTGTATATGAAACTGAAGCTATTGAAAAATGCTATTTGGCATAGAAACTTCAAGACTTTAGCTAAAAGGGGAATAATTAAAAAATATAAAAACAACTGCCATTTTGTAACATTCGGCAAACAAAACAGAAAAACTAACATTTAAAGATTTTTGGCTTCATCCATTCATAGGGCCTGACTTATGGACTTAGCGTTCCAATTTACTTATTTTTTACTCGCGGCAAGTACTCGCGGTTAAGTGTTAACTGCAGAATATGCGTTGTTTGGAGGTAGATGCCGTTGGTGACCAGGCTAGTCAGCAATCTAGCCTTGTTAGCAAGCAAAGTAACTGTAAGCAATTGGGCCATGAGCAAATAGCCAGCAAACTAAGCAATAGCAATTAGGGTAGTCAGAGAAGCAATAGGCGTTTGCCATGACAACTCTGCCAAGGCAGACCACCGGCACCAGTCACACTGACAAGTCAGTGGAATAACATATACGATCTATAGGATTCTATACTTCGTATCTACACGGGTGGGGAAAGGGCGAAGGGGGAGCACAAGCTGAGCAAAGACGCTACTTGCAGCAAAGCAACAGACGCTCAATGAATCTCGAATGCGCGGGAAACCCCTTAACGTAATTGACGTAAGGGACTCCCCTAATAACGCAGGCCAATTAAAAATTAAGTTAGTCTAATTTGAAAGAACTCATAAAATTGTAATAGAAGTTCCTTTACAACTTTTTCGTATCTTTCTGCGTTTTCAAGATATTTCAATTTGTTTGATATGTAAATGAGATGGTCTCTGACGTCAGGAGTGGGGTAAAATATTTTCATACAGAACAAAATCACTTACATATCTAACATGAAATGTTCAGCGTCGCAAGGAGTTTTTATGTGCACAGTTTCAAATGATTTCGCTGAACAAACTTAGAGATATAACTGGTTTTGCTACATGTGAAAATATTTTACCCCACACCTGACGTCAGAGACCATCTCATTTACATATCAAACAAATTGAAATATCTTGAAAACGAAGAGAGATACGAAAAAGTTGTAAAGGATGTTCTATTACAATTTTATGAGTTCTTTCAAATTAGACAAACTTAATTTTTAGTGCTATTGCCCTTTAACAATTTTTTTTCATTAAAACTTTTCTTGAAGTACGAGTAATCAATAGGCCAATTTTAAAATAATTCTGTAGATCCAAATTTTTTTTAAATTAACAAACATGATTTTTCCGGGAGAGAAAAATTATTCGTTCTACAGAATTTTTTAAAAACCGGCCTATTGATTACTTATACTTCAAGAAAAGTTTTAATGAAAAAGAAATTGGGGGTCACCAAAGTTTTTTCCGAATTAAATTACTTTGAAGGGTAATCGGCATTTTTGAAACGTCATTGTTGCTATAGCAACAACTGTTGCTATTTATTTGGTAACAGTTTTTGATTGTCACAATGTTTAACTATGCATAACATTTAGTTTTATTCTTTTTCCGAATTGTTTATGCATTAAGCCTGTAGTTAGCCAGCGAACAGTTAAACAAAATAAGAGAAAACACAAGCCTATGAAGGAGACTATGCTTCCGGGAAAATCACCTGCGTGGTCTTGAGTCGATCATCCTTCTCTTGGTAATCTCGTTGCATATGAGAACAGAACTTGTCCCAATCCACAAAACCTTCCTTATCAGTATCTATGATGTCAAATAACTCTCTAAATTCAGCCTCTTTTCCATCACTCAGAATGCTTGATAGTAAGTCACAGAACTCGTCCACATTACGCTTGGGTTCACCATCGATATTACCAAATTTGGCAATCTAAAGAGTGAAACGTCAGGTCAACGTTGTTTGGGATGGTGGGTGATGGCGGTGGGGGTGGAAGTGATGGTGGTGGTGGTGATGATGATCGTGGGTGATGATGATGATGGTGATGATGATGGTGATGATGATGGTAATGATAGTGGTGGTAATGATGATGGTGGTGATGGTGGTGATGATGGTGGTGATGGTGGTGGTAATGATGACGGTGATGATGACGGTGATGATGATGGTGGTGATGATGGTGGTGATGATGGTGGTAATGATGATGATGGTGTTGATGATGGTGGTGATGATGGTGGTAATGATGATGTTGATGATGATGGTGATGATGGTGGTGATGATGGCGGTAATGATGATGATGGTGGTGATGATGGTGGTGATGATGGTGGTAATGATGATGTTGATGATGATGGTGATGATGGTGGTGATGATGGTGGTGATGATGGTGGTGATGATGGTGGTGATGATGGTGGTGATGATGGTGGTGGTAATGATGGTGGTGGTGGTAATGATGATGGTGGTGGTAATGATGACGGTGATGATGATGATGATGGTGGTGATGACGGTAATGATGATGGTGATGATGGTGATGGTGGTGATGATGGTGGTGATGATGATGTTGATGATGATGGTGGTGATGATGGTGGTGGTAATGATGATGGTGATGATGGTGCTGATGGTGGTAATGATGATGGTGATGGTAATAATGGTGGTAGTGATGGTGGTGATAGTGATGATCGTATTGATAATGGTATTCATGATGGTGGTGGTAATGGTGGTGGTAATGGTGGTGGTGATGGTGGTGGTAATGGTGGTGATAATGGTGGTGGTAATGGTGGTGGTAATGGTGGTGATAATGGTGGTGGTAATGGTGGTGATAATGGTGGTGGTAATGGTGGTGATAATGGTGGTGATAATGGTGGTGTAATGGTGGTGATAATGGTGGTGGTAATGGTGGTGAAAATGGTGGTGATAATGGTGGTGGTAATGGTGGTGGTAATGGTGGTGATAATGGTGGTGATAAACTAAAAAGTTTGTAAAATACGCAATGGAGACTCGGGAGGGCCTGTTTATATCGAGGCGATTTCCCCAGCAGCTGAGTTACCAGGTTTGCAAGGATAAACCTTACGTTCTGTTCATATGAAAATGAGTTACCTGGCAAGTTGTAATATTTGAGGTGATTAGCACCAACGAAAGTGACATAAAGCAACGAATATAGAAAATTCATCCCACTATGCTGACTTACCCGGGGAAAAGTGTTTATATGGGGATAACCCACCCCCCCCCCCCCCCAAGACAGTTTGTTTACAGGCTAAAGTCAACTTACTGGAACTTGCCTTCGCTCGAAACGTTAGACTCCTACGTTCTCTGTTTCGGCAGTATATCAAACCTTACTATATTTCGATTGTTGTTTCAACACTGCCTACGCAGCACGTTACTTTTACTTACTGGAAAAGCTTTCTGAATAGCTCTGAGTTCGTGTATTGTCAATCTGCTTAAAACCTTGATTTTCCCATGATAACTCGTCACTTTGGCATCATTTCTATAAAGAAGAATAAAACAATGACAATTTACAACTCAAATATACAGTTCATGAAAAACAAGACGTAAGTTAAGTCTAAAAACTGGCAACAAGTTCACTCAACTGATTGCAGGTTTCTCTCGAAGCATTTTCAACTTCCTGGGCCTCTTGTTCGCTGTTTTTTTCCTCTGGTAAAGGCTCCTCCATGTTCCCTTACACATCCAGGTATCCAAGATGACAGTAATAAGGCCAAAGTCTAGCAAAATAGCGCTGAAAAATGAAAAGGAATCCAAAAAAGTGACAGTAGTTTGATTTTGTTTGTGGTGGAAAGCTTTGGCGCTAGATGATCGTGTTCGTCGTCAGGGAAATAAGTCCCAGGCTCCCCTCGACCGAGATATAGGGATACAAGAGGATATTGTCCTTATGTATCCACAAATGTCCTACATGTGTCCTCATTTGTTCTTCAAATTCCATATGATCCCGATCTATCCGCACAAATCCACATGTGTCCCAATGTATCCACACAAATCCCACAATGATCCTAATCCCACATCATCCCAAATGGTCCACACAAATCCTACATGATTCATGATCCACACAAATCCCACAAAATCCCTAATGATCCACATAAATCCCACATGATTCATAACGGTCCACATAAATACAACATGATCCCCAAAGGTCCACATAAATCCCACATGATCCCTAATGATCCACACAAATCCCACATAATCCCTAATGATCCACATAAATCCCACATGATTCATAACGATCCACACAAACCCCACATAAGCCTGGCCTAATGGTCCACATAAATACAATATGATCCCCAATGGTCCACATAAATCCCACATGATCCTTAATGGTCCACGCAAAGCCCATATAAGCCCTATATGGGTCCACATAAATCCAACATGATTCTAAATGAGCCACATAAATCCCACATGATCCTTACACAAAACCCATATGGTCCCTGATTGTCCATATAAATCCCACATGCTCCCCACTAATCCACACAAATCCCACATGATCCCTAAAAGTCCACAGAAAGCCCATATTATCCCTAATCGTAAATATTCCATAATAGTTCACACAAATCCCAATAGATCCCCACTAATCCCACATGAGTCCTATTGTCCACACAAATCCAACATGATCCTTAATGGTACATACAAATCCCTCATGACTTCTAACGGTCCAAATAAATCGCAGATGATCTCTAATGGTCCACATAAATCCAACATGACCCATAATGGTCCACACAAATCCTATGTTATCCCTAATGGTCCAAATCCTACACACATATGTCCGGACTCGGAGGTTATTACTCCCTGGGGTGAATAACCGAGGGCTATTCATTTGGGAGTTATTTATTCCGGTACCGGAAGAAGGTGTCTTCGTGAAAAACAACATGGATGCTATCACCAAAGCTGTGTTTACGAACAAATTGAACTCCGTCACTGACTCTGTGAGCAAGAATTTGACTTTTGGAGAAGAAGAAAAGAAAGATGACGGTAGTCATTTCTCGTCGAAAGACTTACGAAAGTTAGAAGAAGACGAGAAAACAGAAAGAGCGAAACGAGACGAAGTCCATGCGAAGAGAGGAGAAGAACGAGAAAAGAAGAGGGACGCAATTCGAGCAAAATACGGCATTGAAAAGAATGAGAAAGAAAAAGGAAATAGAAAAGCGGCTCAAGGAAAAGCTGCGGACACACAAAGCAACGAAGAAAAATCATGTCGTGTCATGTGAGGTGTTTTTTAATACCATTGGATTTTTGGTTTCACTTTCGTTTGCACCTGAAATACGAAGAGATATATCTAAAGTCAAACATTATTGAAAACTAACAGATATATAAATCGTATTATTGTATTCAAACCTCGAGGAGACGTTGAATTCACAATACATACGTATGGCTTTTCAATTTTTGGCACACCCCCCGTGACGAAATAACAGATGTCGTAACCCCCCTGTAAAGGACGCGAATTTTGGATACCTCCCCCTGATTGTAACATAGATCTGTAATTTAATGTTAATCGAAATATGTATGCTGTAACATATTTTTATTCTTTTTCATATGAACAGTGCAGCCAGGTGAAGAATCCAACCATAGGCAGCCCAAGAACTATCACATACTGTCTGTCGTAGTATATAATATTACTTAAGTATTTAAAGGTGCCCTCCAGTCTGTTCTGCGCATTCCGAATCACTTGGTTTTCTGCCATGTTGTTCCTAACGGTTTACACTGAGCTGAGTACTTCATGTAATTATCTATGAATGTCTTGTTTGAGGGTCCTCATAAACAAAGATTCAGATCATGTGCAGAACAGACTGGACAGCACCTTTAAGTATACGTGTATATATATATATATATATATATACTATAAGTGGGCTTACCTCAAATGTTGATGGTCGCTACTGTCAGTTTCACGCTGGGCAATCTTCAGCCGCCTGAAGATCACAGCATGAAACTGACAGTAGCGACCATCAACATTTGAGGTAAGCCCACTTATAGTATATTTGCTCTATCTTTACAGTATTGAGCACTTTTCGACATTTCACGAACAACACTTTGTTTGTTTGAATATATAAAGGTGGCTTCCTACAGTACCGGTAATTTCAATAGGGGACTGGTGACTAGAAATAGTATCGCTACGCATGTGTAAATAGCGATCTTGTCGATTCAAAATTCTATGACCGCATCGACATGGATGTAGACTTGTAGACGTTTTCTTCAGTGAATTTTGCTAAAATTTTGTAAATAAGTATTAATAAAATTCTAAAGTACATATAATTTAAAAAAAATTTCATAAGACAAAACTTTTTTAAATCGATAATTTTTATAGCGAAAAATCTGTCCATACAACCCTCTCTGATTTTGTGCATGGATATTCTCCACAACAGTATCTATCATCTCAGCAACTTTTAAAAACATTTTTCCCCGATTAGTGGAGCACGTATGCCATTATGCCATGTATCCGTACAACTAATCATATCATTAAAAAGTTACTGTTCATAAACCAATTACAATAGTTCTTTCAATCACCTGATTGAAGTTGGATACTCCAGTAAAGCCCAAGATATTAGATGAAAATCGGTGTTCATCTAATTCTTAAGATCTCAATTATCTATGCAACATAAACAATTAAGTTGCTGTATGAATAAATTTTACACACAATCATGAATAAAATCTCATGAGGATTTTAATTGCATTTTTCAATTGAAATCACTCAACTGAGATGCCATATCAACAGTGCTGTGAGTAACTTTGTTACAAGTAACTAGTTACATTTTTAAGTAACTGTAACTGAAACTAGTTTTTCTGAAGAAGTAACTGTAACTATAACTAGTTACTTTTTGAAGAAGTAACTATAACTAGTTACTTTTTTAAAGAACTGTAACTGAACTATAACTAGTTACTTTTGGTTAAAATGTGATAGTATAGTTACTGATAAGTTGAGGATGTCATTCGTCTTGATAAAAATGGTTTTGATATAATAAAGGTACATTATGTACATAATAAAGGTACATTATGTACACATTTGACTATTTCTGCTTAGTGACAACTATATTTAGGCATTTAGCTGTAGAAACATAATTATGGTACTGGTATCTAAAAACTAGTAATTTCTTTGTTGATTCTATTCCATACCAAATAGATTTTTAATTCTACTAGTAACACGGACAATGGAATGTAACTTTGTAACTAGTTACAACATTTTTGAAGTAACTTTCTTCTCATTGTAACTTTTATCGGTAACTAGTTACTTTTCTAATGATGTAACTGTAACTAGTTACAAAAATTATGTAACTTTTACAGCACTGCATATATCAACAACTTGTTTATTGTGTTTCATCAGGGGAATCCAAACACTCGAAAACAATAAAACCACTTGGCCTTCGGTCTCGTGTTTTCATGATGTTTTCTCGTGTTTGGATACAGGGGCGGACTGGCTACGTCCTTTGAAATTTGGGTCTCTGAAATGGCATTACTCGCATTCTGACAGCAGTTTTTGAGCAAACTTTTAATAGTTTTAAAACATGTTTGTAATGGCAGATTTCGTCATTTTTAACAAAGATTTTGTCCAAATTAGGCTTTAAATAGTATATTAAATGTAAAAATATGCATGGCCTGTAAGGTCAAAGCCTGTTAAGGCCTGAGGGTTACCAATAAAAACAAAGGACGACTCATTTCCGTACGCATTCTTTCCCATGCCCTAACCACTTATCGACTATACAACACATATTTTAATATGATTGTAGATCAGATGTTTGAAGTGTTTCAAACTTTTTAGATACACATTTTCTTTTTGAGTAATCTCAACAAATTGTAAAGAACGACTCGAAGATTGGTCCATGCACTTCCCTCCAACTCCACGGACCCTAAACATAGGAGTTGCTTCTTGCAAGTCGTCCACCTTTTTCTTGTGCCTTTTCTCTGCACCACGTTTAATTGCTTTCTTCATAATTCCGGAACTCGAAACGTCGGAAGAAACTATAGCTTCCACTATAAACGCTAGATAATTACTTTTATCCTAAGCATGTATTGCCTGATTGATACATAGCTTTTTTTTACTTTTGCAAAGTCAAAAAAGTTTAAGGCCTTCTTTCTTTCCTTCCCTCCTTCCCTTCCTTCCCTCCTTCCTTTCTCTCTCCTTTCTCCCTTCCTTCCTTCCCTCCTTCCCTCCTTCCTTCCTTCCCTCCTTCCTTTCTTTCTTCCTTCCTTCCTTCCTTCCTTCCCTTCCTTCCCTCCCTCCTTCCTTCCCTTCCTTCCTTCCTTCCTTCCTTCCTTCCTTCCCTCCTTCCTTCCTTCCTTCCCTCCATCCCTCCTTCCTTCCTTCCCTTCCCTTCCCTCCTTCCTTCCTTCCTTCCTTCCTTCCTTCCTTCCTTCCTTCCTTCCTTCCTTCCTTCCTTCCTTCTTCCTTCCTTCCTTCCTTCCTTCCTTCCTTCCCTCCTTCCTCCCTTCCCTCCTCCCTTCCCTCCCTCCCTCCTTCCTTCCTTCCTTCCTTCCTTCCTTCCTTCCTTCCTTCCTTCCTTCCTTCCTTCCTTCCTTCCTTCCTTCCTTCCTTCCTTCCTTTCTTTCTTCCTTCCTTTCTTCCTTCCCTCCTTCCTTCCCTCCTTCCTTCCAAAGGGGGCCCAACAGGCAAGGGGCCCACCGGGCGTTTGCCCGGTAAGCCCGACTGGCCAGTCCCCCCCTGTTTGGATCCCCTGATGAAACACTCAAACTCGTTGATATATTACATGGGACTTTTTTCACAACATCACCTCTGATGAAGACACTAGATCACAGTCTCGAACCATTGGGTCATGAACAGTAACTTTAAATTGCATTCAAAAATGTTTTTAAGTGCGAGTAGCATTAACCTATGTCAAAATCAAGTTTATTAGTAATTATGGGGCAAAAATAAAAAAAATAGAAAAGTGTTCTTAAGGCCACACCAATTTTATTTTGTGTTTTACGGGCCCGCCGACGCTAAAAATCCGGAAAAACAGAATAAAAATAAAATTGAAAATTTATCCTTTTATTTTTAAAATAAAATAAAAGAATAAATAAGTCAAGAATCCGAAATAATCAAAATCAATGGTTTTGTTCTTGCCGAAGCTCACTTTTTATGGCTGAAATGACTTGTCAAAACACGCTGAATTGCTGAGGTTTTGCACTTTTGGTTTTAATAATATTGTTTGGATCGTGTTTTGAGCAATATTCATGAACCGGAACCTGGCAGACTTTAGGCAAAACTTTAGGCTCCAGTCCTCTAATATGGAATTATGGGCATGCGCAAAACATGGCCGATCCGCAAGACGCTCTCACGTGTGTGCTTTCAAGCTGCAGCTCGCTCTTTATGTAAATATCTTGGATGTGCCGTGATGGCGGGCCTACCAGATTGTGCGTGGTTCTCTGTTAGTACATTCACAGATCCTGTAAACACTGCAAAATTTGTCTTGCTAACTCTTGTGTAGGCAATGGCTAATCTATTATATCAATACATTGTACTATGTTGCTTTATAAATCCTTTCTTGTGATAAATTTGAACATTCCTGAATCATCAATATAATTTTATTTTTATTTTTTTCCCCTCCTCCGATCCTGAAAAAGGAGGATTTCTGCCCGCAAAACACAAAATAAAATTGTGGCCTAAAGGATATTGGCAACAAAACCAAAAAATTTCAAAAGCAAACCAGTGACATGATACAATCTAGTGTGTTATTTAGACCCAAAATATTCCAATAAAACTTAATTGCACTTTTAAAGTTGCTAATCTGAATCAGTATTTGCCATCTTGGATACATTTTTGATATGCATGTGACGTCACAAGCTGGGTAAAGCGAAAACTTTAGTTAGCCATACTTTCACATAATCATATAAGTCAGAAACTCATTTTTTTGTAGATGAATTTTCATTCTTGATTAAACCACAACACTTTAAAAACACACCACAGAAATTCAGCTACCAGAAGAATAAGTTTCATCACGTTTACCCAGCTTGTGACGTCAGTTAATTAGGCCTGGTCTTACAGTTACAATAAGATGGTGAAAGGCAAGATTGTCTTTTGTTGAAATTAGTAATGTTGTCTGGCACAAGAGTTGTCTTGTTTACTTTGGATTACCACCCCAAGACAGTTTGTTAATCAGAAATTTAAAAATGTGTAAACATTCAACATTCCATATGTTCGAGTTGTTCGTTGCTTAATTAAAGGGTATTGGCAATAAAAATTAAGTTTGTCTCTTTTGAAAGAACTCGTCAAATGGTATAAGAAGACCTTTTACAATTTTTCCGTATCTGTTTTGGTTTTGGAAATATTTCGACCAAAGACAGCGTGCTGTCCGCCATCTTGGAATTATTTTCGATGTGTGACATCATAAGCAGGGTAAAGTGAAATTTTTATCTTGCCAACCTTATGACATTATGAGCTAGAAACTCGATTTTGTTGCGCTATTTCCATTGTAAATTGACCCACATTTAAAAAGCCTTCCGTGGAAATTTAGTCAGCCACAGAGTAGTTTCATCAGGTTTACCCTGCTTGTGACGTCACCAATTTCCTAGTTAATTAGACCCAATATTACAACAAGATGGCGGACAGCACGCTGTCTTTGGTCGAAATATTTCAAAACACAAGAAAGATAGAGAAAAATTGTTTATTGGGTCTAATTAACTAGGAAATTGGTGACGTCACAAGCAGGGTAAACCTGATGAAACTACTCTGTGGGTGACTAAATTTCCACGGAAGGCTTTCTAAATGTTGTGGGTCAATTTAAAATGGAAATAGCGCAACAAAATCGAGTTTCTAGCTCATAATGTCATAAGGTTGGCAAGATAAAAATTTCATTTTACCCTGCTTATCTCGTCACATGCATATCGAAAATAATTCCAAGATGGCGGACAGCACGCTGTCTTTGGTCGAAATATTTCCCAAACCAAAACAGATAGGGAAAAATTGTCTTCTTATACCATTTGACGAGTTCTTTCAAATGAGACAAACTTAATTTTTATTGCCAATACGCTTTAATTATATGTTAATTTAATTAACTAATTACTTCCAAAATAATTTGGTACTTTTAAAATTTGGTATAAAATTATATTCTTTACAATAGCCTAGCAAAATAATTATTGTAAACTTGTTTTATATTTATGAAGAATGAATTCGCTTGCCATATGAATTCAAGGCAGTTTGTTAAAAATGTTCCTATTCAATTATACAAATATTTGAAAACAAGATTTATAAAAAGAAAGGGTACCTGTGAGGAGGGATAGCTTGTATTATACTGAAGGAAGAACAAAAAAATGGGATTAAAGAAAAAATAGGAAATGGGAGGAAAGGGAGGTGGGGGAAGGGAAGGAGGAGGGAAGGAAGGAAGGAAGGAAGGAGGGAAGGAAGGAGGGAAGGAAGGAAGGAAGGAGGGGAGGAAGGAAGGAAGGAAGGAAGGAAGGAAGGAAGGAAGGAAGGAAGGAAGGAGGGGAGGAAGGAAGGAAGGAAGGAAGGAAGGAAGGAAGGAAGGAGGGGAGGAAGGAAGGAAGGAAGGAAGGAAGGAGGGAGGGAAGGAGGGAAGGAGGGAAGGAGGGGAGGAAGGAAGTAAGGAAGGAGGGAAGGAAGGAAGGAAGGAGGGGAGGAAGGAGGGAAGGAAGAAAGGAAGGAAGAAAGAAAGGAAGGAGGGAAGGAAAGAGGGAAGGAAGGAAGGAAGGAGGGGAGGAGGGAAGGAAGGAAGGGAGAAAGGAGGGAGAGAGAAAGGAAGGAAGAAAGGAGGGAAGGAAGGAAAGGAGGGAAGGAAGGAAAGAAGGAAAGAAAGAAGGAAAGAAGGAAGGAATGAGGGAAGGAAGGGAGGGAGGGAGGAAGGAAAGAAGGAAGGAAGTAAGGAAGAGAGGAAGGAAGGAAGGAAGGAAGGAAGGAAGGAAGGAAGGAAGGAAGGAAGGAAGGAAGGAAGGAAGGAAGGAAGGAAGGAAGTGGTCTAAACTGGTAGAGGACTCAGACGTGATGTTGAGGCATAATTTACGATATTTCGGCCGCCATTATAGAGCAATGGACGTTCGTCATCCCTTGGAAATTCTTGCGATTGAAGTAACTCTGCCGATCGTCGTTTTTTTGACCGTTTTATTCGAATCCTGGACAACTCTTCTTCGCTAGGAGCAGGTGTGAGATCCCCGTCGTCGAAAGACCACACTTTAAGGGTTGTCGCGCCTGCGCGGTACGGTGCACGGGCTACCACATGCGAGAGGGTCGACATCCGATGCCATAACATGGTTAGGAATTGAATCACAAAAACAAAACCGAAAACGGCCAGAAATAAAAGTCCAAGAGGGTTGGATTGCGCCACGTTGAGGTCCGCTTTCATGCTCAGCGAGAACATCAAAATTATCCACAGAAGATTGGCTACCACAAGGCAGAGCACGACCGAGTCACGAAGATCGGCGAGCTTTTCCGAAAGTTCCGAGTGTTGCCCGAAGGCTTTGGACTCGGGCAGGAGCCGTAACTCCCGCAGTCTGGACCAAAACTCGAATTCGATGCCATCGGAGTCTTCTTTGAGAAGTCGCGAGGGAACACCGTTCATTGTGACGCGAGCTTCACGGATTTTACGTTGAACTGAATAAGATGAAGGAAAAGAGAAAGCAAAGAAATGCAATGGATTGAATGGAGTTGAAATGAAATAAAATGAGATGGAATATTTGAAGGAATGGAATGAGATGGAATGTGATGGGATAAGAGGAGTTGGAATGGATGAGATGAAGAGAAGCGAAGTGGAGTGAAGAGAAGTGAATTGAAGTGGAGTGAAGTGAGGTGAAGTGAAGTGAAGTGAGGTGAAGTGGAGTGAGGTGAAGTGAGGTGGAGTGAGGTGAAGTGAGGTGAGGTGAGGTGAAGTGAAGTGAAGTGAGGTGAGGTGAAGTGAGGTGAAGTGAAGTGAAGTGAAGTGAAGTAAGGTGGAGTGAAGTGAAGTGAAGTAAAGTGGAGTGAAGTGAAGTGAGATGAAGTAAGGTGAAGGGAAGTGAAGTGGAGTGAAGTGAAGTAAGGTGAAGTGAAGTGAAGTAAGGTGGAGTAAAGTGAAGTAAGGTGAAGTGAAGTAAAGTGGAGTGAAGTGAGATGAAGTAAGGTGAAGGGAAGTGAAGTAAGGTGAAGTAAGGTGAAGTGAAGTAAGGTGAAGTGAAGTGAAGTGAAGTGAAGTGAAGGGAAGGGCGGTGCGGTGAGGTGCGGTTAGGTGAGGTGAGGTGAAGTGAAGTGAAGTGAAGTGAAGTGAAGTGAAGTGAAGTGAAGTGAAGTGAGGTGCAGTGAAGTGCGGTGCGGTGAGGTGAAGTGCGGTGCGGTGAGGTGAAGTGAAGTGAGGTGAAGTGAAGTGAGGTGAAGTGAAGTGAGGTGAAGTGAAGTGAAGTGAAGTGAAGTGAAGTGAAGTGAAGTGAAGTGAAGTGAAGTGCGGTGAGGTGAAGTGCGGTGCGGTGAGGTGAAGTGAAGTGAGGTGAAGTGAAGTGAGGTGAGGTGAAGTGAAGTGAAGTGAAGTGCAGTGAAGTGAAGTGAAGTGAAGTGAAGTGAAGTGAAGTGAAGTGAAGTGAAGTGCAGTGCAGTGAAGTGAAATGCAGTGCAGTGCAGTGAAGTGAAGTGAAGTGAAATGCAGTGCAGTGAAGTGAAGTGAAGTGAAGTGAAGTGAAGTGAAGTGAAGTGAGGTGAGCAGAAGCAGCAGTACACTACAATGCGATAAAACAAAACATGACTTACTTGCATTGGGGTACTGAAGTTTTTTAATAGCTTGTAATAACTTGTTCAAATGTCCTCTCTTCCATACTCCAAGGTCTTCACAAACAATAGTGTTTAGGTCAGACATATTCATAACTTTCAAATCTTCCAGAGCTTTGGGGTTGTCGTAACTATTGTTTTTAAAATGCAACCAATAATCATGCAAGCCAAGATCTGACAACCATTTGTCCACTCTATCCTGAAAAAAACAAGCAAGGAAAAGTAATGATGAGAAGCCTGTTTTTCTTTTAACATACGTCATTTGATGTACTGCTCCTGAATGGATAAATAAACAAATCTTGAAATCTTGAAGCCTACTTACATACCCACACCCTCACTCCCATCATTCTCTTCATCATCCCTGCCTTCTTTTCCTCCCTTCCTTCCTTCCTTCATTCATTCCTTCCTTCCTTCCTTCCTTTCTTTCTTTCTTTCTTTCTTTCTTTCTTTCTTTCCCTTCAAATCCTCCCTCCCTCCCTTCACTCCTTCCACCCTCCCTTTCTCCCTCCCTCTCTCCCTTACCTCCCTCCCACCTTCCAGCCTTTCCTCCCTCCCTCACCTCCCTCCCACCTTCCTGCCTTCCCTCCCTCCTCTCTCCCCCTTCTCTCTCCCCCTCCCTCTCTCCCTCCCTCTCCCTCTCTCCCTCCCTCCCTCCCTCCCTCTCTCCCCCTCCCTCTCTCCCCCTCCCTCTCTCCCCCTCCCTCCCTGGTACCAATATACTCCCTCAACTTACTGGTACATTGTTGTCCAACTCAACAACTGGTAGTTGTTCTATTTGTTGCAAAAGATTTTGCCGATGACCCCGTTTTTCAATTCCAATTGCGTTTAAATCCTGCAAAAACGATATTTTGAATAGCTAGATATATTGCAGGACCTTGCAGTATATTCATATTATTATACGAGCACAGTAAGAATAAGTCAGCGACAGAATGAGTTTGAGAACTAATCATACCTCTTCTTTCATACCAGCAATAAAACTAGTATCATCATAGCCATTTTCTTCGAAGTTTGGAATGTATTGCTAGATAGAAGGAATTATTATAATCAACATTGAATGTGTTTACACATCATAATTAGTTGCGATACATTGCATGTGAAAAATCCTAATAATTGTGGGATTAGTGAGTAATGATATTAGAGTGACAAACCATACTGGGTAAGTACAGAAAAACAATACTCAACCACGGCTGAGATTTGAACCACTTCACTTCACTCCACTTCACTTCATTCTACTCCACTTCACTCCACTTCGTTCCACTTCACTTCACTCCACTTCACTCCACTTCATTCCACTCCACTCCACTTCGTTCCACTCCACTCCACTTCGTTCCACTTCACTTCACTTCACTCCACTTCACTCTACTCCACTTCATTCCACTCCACTTCACTCCACGTCATTCCACTTCATTCCACTCCACTTCACTCCATTCCATTCCATTCCACTACATTCCACTTTACTCCACTTCACTTCACTCTACTCCACTTCACTCCACTTCACTCTACTCCACTTCATTCCACTTCACTTCATTCCACTCCACTTCATTCTACTCCACTTCATTCCACTCCACTTCGTTCCACTTCACTTCACTCCACTTCACTCCACTCCACTTCATTCCACTCCACTCCACTTCGTTCCACTCCACTCCACTTCGTTCCACTTCACTTCACTCCACTTCACTCTACTCCACTCCACTTCATTCCACTCCACTCTACTCCACTTCATTCCACTCCACTTCACTCCACTCCACTTCATTCCACTCCACTCTACTCCACTTCATTCCACTTCATTCCACTCCACTTCACTCCACTCCATTCCACTCCATTCCACTACATTCCACTTTACTCCACTTCACTTCACTCTACTCCACTTCACTCCACTTCACTCTACTCCACTTCATTCCACTTCACTTCATTCCACTTCACTCCACTCCACTTCACTCCACTTCATTCCACTCCACTTCATTCTACTCCACTTCATTCCACTCCACTTCACTTCACTCCACTTCGCTTCACTCCACTCCACTTCATTCCACTCCACTCCACTTCACTCCACTTCATTCCACTCCACTCCACTTCATTCCACTCCACTCCACTTCACTTCACTTCACTCCATTCCACTCCACTTCACTCCACTTCATTCCATTCCACTCCACTTCATTCCACTCCACTTCACTCCACTCCACTTCACTCTACTCCACTCCACTTCATTCCACTCCACTCCACTTCATTCCATGTGAAAATTCTTTAATACCTTCATTTTCCCCTCTAACCAGTCTGCTACTGGTGTATGTGTTTTAGTTGTGGGAAGTTTAGCTGGAAAACGGACAGTTCTTTCACCAGGGAAACGAAATCCTTTGTTGCCAGCGTTACCTAAAAACACGTAAAAAGGAATCACTATCAATTACTGCTCGTTTGTTTGTTTGTTTGTTTGTTTGCTTGTTTGTTTGTTTGTTTGTTTGTCTGTTTGTTTGTCTGTTTGTTTGTTTGTTTGCTCGTTTGTTTGTTTGTTTGTTTGTTTGTTTGTTTGTTTGTTTGTTTGTTTGTTTGTTTGTCTGCTGTCTGTTTATATATAATGATCGGGGAACTGGATTGGAAACTTCAAACGATGTTACGAAACCGGAAACGATGTTTGCACAACTTGCTATGGTAATTATACACTTATAGGCCAGGATCAGCTATTGCTGAAATTAAACAATAGTGTAATATCACTTAAGTTCAGCAGTGTCTGATTTTAGCCATGTGGGACCACCCGTTAGGTGCATTAGCCCCTTATAAGTGTATAATTACCATAGCAAGTTGTGCAAACATAGTTTCCGGTTTCGTAAGTTTCCTACCCAGTTCCCCTCCCATTATCTATGGTCTGTCTGTCTGTCTTGTCTGTCTTGTCTGTCTTGTCTGTCTTGTCTGTCTTGTCTGTCTTGTCTTGTCTTGTCTTGTCTTGTCCTGTCTGTCTTGTCTGTCTTGTCTGTCTGTCTGTCTGTCTGTCTTGTCTGTCTTGTCTTGTCTGTCTGTCTGTCTGGTCTGTCTGTCTTGTCTGTCTTGTCTGTCTTGTCTGTCTGTCTTGTCTGTCTGTCTTGTCTGTCTTGTCTGTCTTGTCTGTCTGTCTTGTCTGTCTTGTCTGTCTGTCTGTCTTGTCTGTCTGTCTGTCTTGTCTGTCTTGTCTGTCTTGTCTGTCTTGTCTGTCTTGTCTGTCTTGTCTGTCTTGTCTGTCTGTCTGTCTTGTCTGTCTTGTCTTGTCTGTCTTGTCTGTCTTGTCTTGTCTGTCTTGTCTGTCTTGTCTGTCTTGTCTGTCTTGTCTGTCTTGTCTGTCTTGTCTGTCTTGTCTGTCTTGTCTGTCTTGTCTGTCTTGTCTGTCTTGTCTGTCTTGTCTGTCTTGTCTTGTCTGTCTTGTCTGTCTTGTCTGTCTTGTCTGTCTTGTCTTGTCCTGTCTTGTCCTGTCTGTCCTGTCTGTCTTGTCTGTCTTGTCTTGTCTTGTCTTGTCTTGTCTTGTCTTGTCTTGTCTTGTCTTGTCTTGTCTTGTCTGTCTTGTCTTGTCTTGTCTGTCTGTCTTGTCTGTCTTGTCTTGTCTTGTCTTGTCTTGTCTGTCTGTCTGTCTGTCTGTCTGTCTGTCTGTCTGTCTGTCTGTCTGTCTGTCTGTCTGTCTGTCTGTCTGTCTGTCTGTCTGTCTGTCTGTCTGTCTGTCTTGTCTGTCTGTCTTGTCTGTCTGGTCTGTCTTGTCTGTCTTGTCTTGTCTTGTCTTGTCTTGTCTTGTCTTGTCTTGTCTTGTCTTGTCTGTCTTGTCTTGTCTGTCTTGTCTTGTCTGTCTTGTCTTGTCTGTCTTGTCTTGTCTGTCTTGTCTGTCTGTCTTGTCTGTCTTGTCTGTCTGTCCTGTCTGTCCTGTCTGTCTGTCTTGTCTGTCTTGTCTGTCTTGTCTGTCTTGTCTGTCTGTCTTGTCTGTCTTGTCTGTCTTGTCTGTCTTGTCTGTCTTGTCTGTCTTGTCTGTCTTGTCTGTCTTGTCTGTCTTGTCTGTCTTGTCTGTCTTGTCTGTCTGTCTGTCTTGTCTGTCTTGTCTTGTGTGTCTTGTCTGTCTGTCTGTCTTGTCTGTCTTGTCTGTCTTGTCTTGTGTGTCTTGTGTGTCTTGTCTTGTCTTGTTTGTTTGTTTGTTTGTTTGTTTGTTTGTTTGTTTGTTTGTCTGTCTGTCTGTCTTGTCTGTCTTGTCTGTATTGTCTGTCTGTCTTGTCTGTCTGTCTGTCTGTCTTGTCTGTCTTGTCTGTCTTGTCTGTCTTGTCTGTCTGTCTTGTCTGTCTTGTCTGTCTTGTCTGTCTTGTCTGTCTGTCTTGTCTGTCTTGTCTGTCTTGTCTGTCTTGTCTGTCTTGTCTGTCTTGTCTGTCTTGTCTGTCTTGTCTGTCTTGTCTGTCTTGTCTGTCTTGTCTGTCTTGTCTTGTGTGTCTTGTGTGTCTTGTCTTGTCTTGTCTGTCTGTCTTGTCTGTCTTGTCTTGTCTTGTCTTGTCTTGTCTGTCTGTCTGTCTGTCTGTCTGTCTGTCTGTCTGTCTGTCTGTCTGTCTGTCTGTCTGTCTGTCTGTCTGTCTGTCTGTCTGTCTTGTCTTGTCTGTCTGTCTGTCTTGTCTGTCTGGTCTGTCTTGTCTGTCTTGTCTTGTCTTGTCTTGTCTTGTCTTGTCTTGTCTTGTCTTGTCTTGTCTGTCTTGTCTTGTCTGTCTTGTCTTGTCTGTCTTGTCTTGTCTTGTCTTGTCTTGTCTTGTCTGTCTTGTCTGTCTGTCTTGTCTGTCTTGTCTGTCTGTCCTGTCTGTCCTGTCTGTCTGTCTTGTCTGTCTTGTCTGTCTTGTCTGTCTTGTCTGTCTGTCTTGTCTTGTCTGTCTTGTCTGTCTTGTCTGTCTTGTCTGTCTTGTCTGTCTTGTCTGTCTTGTCTGTCTTGTCTGTCTGTCTTGTCTGTCTGTCTTGTCTGTGTCTTGTCTGTCTGTCTGTCTTGTCTGTCTTGGTCTTGTCTGTCTTGTGTCTTGTCTGTCTTGTCTGTCTTGTCTGTCTTGTCTGTGTCTTGTCTGTCTGTCTTTGTGTGTCTTGTGTGTCTTGTCTTGTCTTGTTTGTTTGTTTGTTTGTTTGTTTGTTTGTTTGTTTGTTTGTTTGTCTGTCTGTCTGTCTTGTCTGTCTTGTCTGTATTGTCTGTCTGTCTTGTCTGTCTGTCTGTCTGTCTTGTCTGTCTTGTCTGTCTTGTCTGTCTTGTCTGTCTGTCTTGTCTGTCTTGTCTGTCTTGTCTGTCTTGTCTGTCTGTCTTGTCTGTCTTGTCTGTCTTGTCTGTCTTGTCTGTCTGTCTGTCTTGTCTGTCTTGTCTGTCTTGTCTGTCTTGTCTGTCTTGTCTGTCTTGTCTGTCTTGTCTTGTGTGTCTTGTGTGTCTTGTCTTGTTTGTTTGTTTGTTTGTTTGTTTGTTTGTCTGTCTGTCTGTCTGTCTGTCTGTCTGTCTGTCTGTCTGTCTGTCTGTCTGTCTGTCTGTCTGCCTGCCTGTCTGTGTCTGTCTGTTTGCTATCTGGTCTGTATAACAGTCTGGTGTGCGTATATCCGTTTGTGTCTGCATCTGGTGTATTTGCCTATAATTAAACAACGGAATACATAACATTAAGATTGCAAAATTAAGTTACCAGGACTCGAGGGTCCAAATTTTCCTCCTTTTTTCAAAGCTGATTTTGTGGGCATTTTGGAAGAGGGACTTGGAGAACTAGACCTGGCAGACTCTGTCGTGTCCTGGCTACTCTGAGCGCTGTCTTCGCTAGTTTCATTTCCTCTTATGCTTTTCACCTGGTTTGTTTCTGCAGTCTCTTCATTTAACGACGGAAGACTATCAGACTAAAACACAACACAACCTTGTTAGTCTGTTAATGGTCTGGTGTTAGACACAGTAAAATAGACTGGTGTTAGACAGAGTAATATAGTCTGGTGTTAGACAGAGTAAAATAGTCTGGTGTTAGACAGAGTAAAATAGTCTGGTGTTAGACAGAGTAAAATAGTCTGGTGTTAGACACAGTAAAATAGTTTGGTGTTAGACACAGTAAAATAGTCCGGTGTTAGACAAAGTAAAATAGTCTGGTGTTAGGCAGAGTAAAATAGTCTGGTGTTAGACAGAGTAAAATAGTCTGGTGTTAGACAGAGTAAAATAGTCTGGTGTTAGACACAGTAAAATAGTCTGGTGTTAGACAGAGTAAAATAGTCTGGTGTTAGACAGAGTAAAATAGTCTGGTGTTAGACAGAGTAAAATAGTCTGGTGTTAGGCAGAGTAAAATAGTCTGGTGTTAGACAGAGTAAAATAGTCTGATGTTAGACAGAGTAAAATAGTCTGGTGTTAGACACAGTAAAATAGTCTGGTGTTAGACACAGTAAAATAGTCTGGTGTTAGACACAGTAAAATAGTCTGGTGTTAGAAACAGTAAAATAGTCTGGTGTTAGACACAGTAAAATAGTCTGGTGTTAGACACAGTAAAATAGTCTGGTGTTAGACACAGTAAAATAGTCTGGTGTTAGACAGAGTAAAATAGTCTGGTGTTAGACACAGTAAAATAGTGTGGTGTTAGACACAGTAAAATAGTCTGGTGTTAGACACAGTAAAATAGTCTGGTGTTAGACAGAGTAAAATAGGCTGGTGTTTACCTCAGATGATTCTGTGTTGCTAGTATCTTCGCCATCGTTGATGGGTGCTACTGGGGGCTCGTGTGGTTGTTCAGTGTCCTTGCAACCGCGACATAACCAAATGATCTTATCGCCTATCACTTTCAACAACGATTCACCGCTGTCAGTTTTGGTTTTATTTTCTCGAGTTCCTAGAAATAAAACGTGGCATTACTAAGAGTTTTCTTGCTGGAGAGAAGACAAAGTCAGGACAAATACCTAATCAATATTTCGATATACTTAATTAATTGCAATAATATTGATGGTGGTAATAATGGTAATGATGATGGTGATGACGATGGTTGTAATGGTGATGACAGTGATGATGGTGGTAATGGTGATGACAGTGATGATAGTGGTAATGGTGATGACAGTGATGACGATGACGATGGTCGTAATGGTGATGACAATGATGATGATAATGATGGTAATGGTGATGACGATGGTGATGACAGTGATGATGATGACGATGGTGGTAATGGTGATGACCATGGTGATGACAGTGATGATAATGATGATGGTGGTAATGGTGATGACGATGGTGATGACAGTGATGATGATAATGACGATGGTGGTAAAGGTGATGACGATGGTGATGACAGTGATGATGATGATAATGATGGTGGTGATCGTACTCAAGGTCTTTTGTGATGACAGTGATGGTAGTGATGATGGTGATGATGGTGGTAATGGTAATGGTGATTGTGGTGATGATAGTGATGATGGTAGTGGTGATGATGGTGGTGATGATGATGGTGGTGATGATGATGGTGGTGATGATGATGGTGGTGATGATGGTGGTAGTGTTAGTAATGATAGTAATGGTGATGATAGTGATGGTGATGATGGTGATGACAGTGATGGTGATGATGGCGATGATGGTAATGATGACAGTGATGGTAATGATGGTAGTGGTGATGATGATGGTGGTGATGATGATGGTGATGATGGTAATGATGATAGTGATGATGGTAATGATGACAGTGATTATGATGATTGTAATGATGACAGTGATGATGATGATGGTAATGATGACAGTAATGATGATGGTAATGATGACAGTGATGATGGTAATGATGACAGTGATGATGATTGTAATGACAGTGATGATGATTGTAATGACAGTGATGATGATGGTAATGATGACAGTGATGATGGTAATGATGACAGTGATGATGATGGTAATGATAACAGTGATGATGATGGTAATGATGACAGTGATGATGGTAATGATGACAGTGATGGTGATGGCAATGATGACAGTGATGATGATGATGACAGTGATGATGATGGTAATGATGACAGTGATGATGATGGTAATGATGACAGTGATGATGATGGTAATGATGACAGTGATGATGATGGTAATGATGACAGTGATGATGATGGTAATGATGACAGTGATGATGATGGTAATGATGACAGTGATGGTAATGACAGTGATGATGGTAATGATGAGAGTGGTGGTGATGATGGTAATGATGACAGTGATGATAATGATGATGGTAATGATGACAGTGATGGTAATGATGACAGCGATGATGGTAATGATGACAGTGATGATGGTAATGATGACAGTGGCGGTGATGATGGTAATGTTGATGGTAATGATGACAGTGATAATGAAGATGATAACGATGACGATGACAGTGATAATAGTGAAGACAATGATGATGATAAGGATGATAATAGTGATTAGTATAAATTTACAAGTTTATTATGCAAATCTTCGATTGGCTATAGCAGGAGTTTATAATTGGTGATATAAACCTCTGGGATAAACCAATGAAAGTCATTCTTTTAAAAAAATTGACCAATGATAAAATGCGTAGTATAGTCTCACCCCAAGAGCGATCAGTGATGTTACAAACAGAATATATAAAGAGAAAGAGGTAACCAGAGGGAAGACACAGTAAGTACCAGATCCCATGCAGTAAGCAATAAGCCTCGGTCGGGTGACATAACGCAGTCAATATGAAAATACTAGCGAGAAAAAAGAAATACCAGGAAGACACTGCAAAACGGTACCAGATTGATTGCTTTGACGAGGCAGTTGTTGAGCTGTTGGTTGGAACGCGAGTTGGAGTTGGAGAGGAAGCTGAATGGAGAGAATTGGTTTGGATAAATAAACAACAGCAATGGCAGCATAAGCAACGACATCAACAGCATAGACAACAACAGCAGCAGCATAAGCAACGACATCAACAGCATAGACAACAACAGCAGCAGCATAAGCAACGACATCAACAGCATAGACAACAACAGCAGCAGCATAAGCAACGACATCAACAGCATAGACAACAACAGCAGCAGCAGCATAAGCAACGACATCAACAGCATAGACAACAACAGCAGCAGCATAAGCAACGACATCAATTGCATAGACAACAACAGCAGCAGCAGCATAAGCAACGACATCAACTGCATAAACAACAACAGCAGCAGCATAAGCAACGACATCAACTGCATAAACAACAACAGCAATGGCAGCATAAGCAACGACATCAATTGTATAAACAACAACAGCAGCATAAGCAACGACATCAACAGCAGCATAAGCAACGACATCAACTGCATAAACAACAGCAGCAGCATAAGCAACGACATCAACTGCATAAAGAACAACAGCAGCATAAGCAACGACATCAACTGCATAAACAACAACAGCAGCAGCAGCATAAGCAACGACATCAACTGCATAAACAACAGCAGCAGCATAAGCAACGACATCAACTGCATAAACAACAGCAGCAGCATAAGCAAAGATATCAACATCATAAACAACAGCAGCAGCATAAGCAACGACATCAACTGCATAAACAACAACAGCAGCATAAGCAACGACATCAACTGCATAAACAACAACAGCAGCATAAGCAACGACATCAACTGCATAAACAACAACAGCAGCAGCATAAGCAACGACATCAACTGCATAAACAACAACAGCAATGGCAGCATAAGCAACGACATCAACTGTATAAACAACAACAACAGCAGCATAAGCAACGACATCAACAGCATAAACAACAGCAGCATACGCAACGACATCAACTGCATAAACAACAGCAGCATAAGCAACGACATCAACTGCATAAAGAACAACAGCAGCATAAGCAACGACATCAACTGCATAAACAACAACAGCAGCATAAGCAACGACATCAACTGCATAAACAACAGCAGCATAAGCAACGACATCAACTGCATAAACAACAACAGCAGCATAAGCAAAGATATCAACATCATAAACAGCAGCAGCAGCATAAGCAACGACATCAACTGCATAAACAACAACAGCAGCAGCATAAGCAACGACATCAACAGCATAAACAGCAGCAGCATAAGCAACGACATCAACTGCACAAACAGCAGCAGCAACATAAGCAACGACATCAACTGCATAAACAACAACAGCAACATAAGCAACGACATCAACTGCATAAACAACAACAGCAGTAGCAGCATAAGCAACGACATCAACTGCATAAACAGCAGCAGCATAAGCAACGACATCAACTGCATCAACAACAACAGCAGCAGCAGCATAAGCAACGACATCAACTGCATAAACAGCAGCAGCATAAGCAACGACATCAACTGCATCAACAACAACAGCAGCAGCAGCATAAGCAACGACATCAACTGCATAAACAGCAGCAGCATAAGCAACGACATCAACTGCATAACCAACAACAGCAGCATAAGCAACGACATCAACTGCATAAACAACAACAACAGCAGCAGCATAAGCAACGACATCAACTGCATAAACAACAACAACAGCAGCAGCATAAGCAACGACATCAACTGCATAAACAACAACAACAGCAGCAGCATAAGCAACGATATCAACATCATAAACAACAGCAGCAGCATAAGCAACGACATCAACTGCATAAACAGCAGCAGCATAAGCAACGACATCAACTGCATAACCAACAACAGCAGCAGCAGCATAAGCAACGACATCAACTGCATAAACAACAACAGCAGCATAAGCAACGACATCAACTGCATAAACAACAACAACAACAGCATAAGCAACGACATCAACAACAACAGCAACAGCATAAGCAACGACATCAACGGCATAAACAGCAGCAGCAGCAGCATAAGCAACGATATCAACTGCATAAACAGCAGCAGCAGCATAAGCAACGACATCAACTGCATAAACAACAGCAGCATAAGCAACGACATCAACTACATAAACAACAGCAGCATCACAAACAACAGCAGCAGCAGCATAAACAACAACAGCAGCATCATAAACAACAACATCATAAACAACAACACCAACAGCATAAACAACAACAACAGCAGCATAAACAACAACAACAGCAGTATAACCAACAACAGCAACAGCATAAGCGACGACAACAGCAGCATCAGCAGCAATAACAACGACAACAACTCCCACCACCACCACCACCACAAAAACAACAACATCCGCAAAACGATGGTCCCTGATAGCTATCAGCGACAATCTCTACAACAAAAAAACCCCAACTTAATTACCAAACAAAGGCGAATCACTGAAGTTCTTGTTGAGATAAAGAACAGAAGCTAAAAAAACAAGAAGTAGATCAAACAGAATAACAGAAATCAATGATTTTGCCTGATCAATATAAATATACATTAGTATAGTACTTTCAGCTTGGAGTTTGTAAAGTTTTGTTAGTTCTTGCTCTACAAGCTGTTGTTAGTTAGTATAGTACTTTCAGCTTGGAGTTTGTAAAGTTTTGTTAGTTCTTGCTCTACAAGCTGTCGTTAGTTAGTATAGTACTTTCAGCTTGGAGTTTGTAAAGTTTTGTTAGTTCTTGCTGTACAAGCTGTCGTTAGTTAGTATAGTACTTTCAGCTTGGAGTTTGTAAAGTTTTGTTAGTTCTTGCTCTACAAGCTGTCGTTAGTTAGTACAGTACTTTCAGCTTGGAGTTTGTAAAGTTTTGTTAGTTCTTGCTCTACAAGCTGTCGTTAGTTAGTATAGAACTTTCAGCTTGGAGTTTGTAAAGTTTTGTTAGTTCTTGCTGTACAAGCTGTCGTTAGTTAGTATAGTACTTTCAGCTTGGAGTTTGTAAAGTTTTGTTAGTTCTTGCTCTACAAGCTGTCGTTAGTTAGTATAGTACTTTCAGCTTGGAGTTTGTAAAGTTTTGTTAGTTCTTGCTCTACAAGCTGTCGTTAGTTGCCAAACTCAGTCAAGCAAATTGTGCATTTCTTCAGAACAAAGTTCAACTCTCACCTGTTTTGTGTCGACTTGGTGAGAGAAATTCATTATGCAAGGCTTGGACGTGTGATTTTGTTGTTGGTTTTTTTGTCGTTTTTGGCGGTTTGTATGTTGGAACTGCAAAGAAAAATAATGAATAGTTGAGAGAATATTGATGATACACAAAACATGAGAAAATTCCCTCCCTCCCTCCTTCCCTCCCTCCCTCACCAACACACCCACCCACTCACTCAAAACATACAAGTGTGTTTAGTTGGTGCCTTCCTCGCCTTCCTTCCTCCTTCACTCCCTCCCTACTCTCTTTCTTTCTTTCTCTCTTTCCTTCTTTCTTTCTCTCTTCCTTTCTCTCTCTTCCTTTCTCTCTTTCTCTCTTTCTCTCTTTCTTCCTCTCTTTCTTCCTCTCTTTCTTCCTCTCTTTGTCTCTCTCTTTCTTCCTCTCTTTGTCTCTCTCTTTGTCTCTCTCTCTTTGTCTCTCTCTTTGTCTCTCTCTCTTTGTCTCTCTCTTTGTCTCTCTCTCTTTGTCTCTCTCTCTTTGTCTCTCTCTCTTTGTCTCTCTCTCTTTGTCTCTCTCTCTTTGTCTCTCTCTCTTTGTCTCTCTCTCTTTGTCTCTCTCTCTTTGTCTCTCTCTCTTTGTCTCTCTCTCTTTGTCTCTCTCTCTTTGTCTCTCTCTCTTTGTCTCTCTCTCTTTGTCTCTCTCTCTTTGTCTCTCTCTCTTTGTCTCTCTCTCTTTGTCTCTCTCTCTTTGTCTCTCTCTCTTTGTCTCTCTCTCTTTGTCTCTCTCTCTTTGTCTCTCTCTCTTTGTCTCTCTCTCTTTGTCTCTCTTTGTCTCTCTTTGTCTCTCTTTGTCTCTCTCTCTTTGTCTCTCTTTGTCTCTCTTTGTCTCTCTTTGTCTCTCTTTGTCTCTCTTTGTCTCTCTTTGTCTCTCTTTGTCTCTCTTTGTCTCTCTTTGTCTTTGTCTCTCTCTCTCTCTCTCTCTCTCTCTCTCTCTCTCTCTCTCTCTCTCTCTCTCTCTCTCTCTCTCTCTCTCTCCCCCCCTCCGCCCATCCCTTCCTTCGCTCCCTCCCTTCAGTCAGTCAGTCCTTCCTTCCTTCCTTCCTTCCCTCCCTCCCTCCCTCCCTCCCTCCCTCCCTCCCTCCCTCCCTCCCTCCCTCCCTCCCTCCCTCCCTCCCTCCCTCCCTCCCTCCCTCCCTCCCTCCCCTCCCTCCCTCCCTTCCTCTCTCCCTCCCTCCCTCCCTCCTCTCCCTCTCTCCCTTCTTCCCTCTTACTCCCTCTCTCCCTCCCTCCTTCCTTCCCTTCCTTCCTTCCTTCCTTCCCTCCCTCTCCCCCTTCCCTCCTTCCCTCCCTCCTTCCTTTCCTTCCCTCCCTTCCTTCCTTCCTTCCTTCCTCCTTTCCTTTCCTTTCCTTCCCTTCCTTCCTTCCTTCCTTCCTTCCTTCCTTCCTTCCTTCCTTCCTTCCTTCCTTCCTTCCCTCCTTCCCTCCTTCCCTCCTTCCCTCCTTCCCTCCTTCCCTCCCTCCCTCCTTCCCTCCTTCCCTCCTTCCCTCCTTCCCTCCTTCCCTCCCTCCCTCCTTCCTTCCTTCCTTCCTTCCTTCCTTCCTTCCTTCCTTCCTTCCTTCCTTCCTTCCTTCCTTCCTTCCCTCCCTCCTTCTCTCCCTCTCTCTCTCTCCCTCACCAACATACCCACGCACTCAAAACGTACAAGTGTGTTTAGTTGGTGCCGTCGTAGGCTTTGTGTCTCCACCAGGCTTCTCAGCAATTTGTTCAACGAGTCCCACCAGCACAGCCCCCATGAGGAGAGCAAAGATCAGTGTTAGAACCTTGGCTGTCTTGAGTTGAAAGTCTTGAGAAGTAAATAAACACACCAAACCATACAGGAAGGTGACAATAAGAAGAAGAACTAACACAGTAACTGGGTCAAGATTCCAACCAAATTGTAATCCACCAACGATAATCAGAATTACTGTAGCTGGACTATAATGAATAGAAAAGTAATGTGAAGACCTATGAAGAACGGAACGCTGATTGGTTGATTGATTGTTTCATTGGTTGGTTGGTTAGCTGGTTCGTCAGTTGGCTGGTTGGTAGGTTAGTCAGTTGGCAGGTTGGTTAGTTGGCTGGTTAATTGGCTGGTTAATTGGTTGATTGATTGGTTAGTCAGTTGGTTAGTAAGTTGGCTGGTTGTTCGGTGGTTGGCCAGTTGGTCAGTGGGTTGGTTAGTCAGTTGGTTAGTCAGTTCGTGGGTTGGTTAGTCAGTTGGTTGGTTGGTTAGTCAGTTGGTTGGTTAGTCAGTTGGTTGGTTGGTTAGTCACTTGGTTGGTTGGTTGATTAGTCTGTTGGTTGGTTGATTAGTTAGTTAGTTGGTTAGTCAGTTGGTTGGTTGGTTAGTCTGTTGGTTAGTCAGTTGGTTGGTTGGTTAGTCTGTTGGTTAGTCAGTTGGTTGATTAGTTAGTTAGTTAGTTGGTTAGTTGGTTGGTTGGTTGGTTGGTTAGTCAGTTGGTTGGTTAGTCAGTTGGTTGGTTGATTAGTCTGTTGGTTGGTTAGTTAGTTAGTGGTTAGTCAGTTGGTTGGTTGGTTAGTCAGTTGGTTGGTTGGTTAGTCTGTTGGTTTGTCAGTTGGTTGATTAGTTAGTTAGTTAGTCAGTTGGTTGATTAGTCTGTTGGTTGGTTAGTTAGTTAGTGGTTAGTCAGTTGGTTGGTTGGTTAGTCAGTTGGTTGGTTGGTTAGTCTGTTGGTTTGTCAGTTGGTTGATTAGTTAGTTAGTTAGTCAGTTGGTTGGTTAGTCTGATGGTTAGTCAGTTGGTTGGTTGGTTCATTAGTTGCTTGGGTTGGTTGGTTTGTTCATTAGTTGCTTGGGTTGGTTGGTTGGTTGGTTGGTTGGTTGGTTGGTTGGTTGGTTGGTTGGTAGATAGATAGCTTGCTTAGATTGCAATAGACTGGACTGTAATACACTACACTGACTCACCTTATTAAAGTTGAAAATACGTTAGCAGCTTGATAAAGAATGAAGGGGAATGACACAGTATCACTGTTTGAGACTGTCAACCTCCATTCACTGATCAGTAAAGATAGATTGGCAAGGGTTGATGGGATCCAGCGTCGACGCTGTTTGTAGAACTCATTAAAATTATCAGGACAGTAAGTTCTGTTTTCAGCAGCTGCACAATACTCCAGGCGCCATCCAGCTTGCACCATTAGCGTACAAAGCCAGCGGTCTTCACCTAGATGTCGACACACAAACATACAATGTTGTATCTCTACTCTACTCCACTCTACTCCACTCCACACCACTCTAATCTACTCCACTCCACTCTACTCCACTCTACTCCACTCCACACCACTCTAATCTAATCTACTCCACTCTACTCCACTCCACTCTGCTCTACACCACTCCACTCTACTCTACTCCGCTCTACTCCACTCCACTCTACTCCACTCTACGCTACTCCACTCCACACCACTCTAATCTACTCCACACCACTCTAATCTACTCCACTCTACTCCACTCTGCTCTACACCACTCCACTCTACTCCACTCCACTCCGCTCTACTCTACTCCACTCCACTCCACTCTGCTCTACTCCACTCCACTCCACTCCGCTCCACTCCACTCCACTCTACTCGCTCTACTCCACTCTACTCCACTCCACTCTGCTCTACTCCACTCTACACCACACCACGTCACTCTACACCACTCTACTCCACACCACTCCACTCTACATCACTCTACTCCACACCACTCTACTCCACTCTACACCACACCACACCACTCTACTCCACTCCACAACACACCACTCTACTCCACACCACTCCACTCCACACCACACCACTCCACACCACACCACTCCACACCACTCCACTCCACTCTACACCACACCAATCCACACCACACCCCTCCACACCACTCCACACCACACCACTCTACACCACCAGGAGAGCATGGGTGGTGTGTGCTGTTAGCGCGCTGCCTCTCACCAAAAGTTAAGCCCGGTTAGACGGGGTTAGTACTTGGATGGGTGACCGCTTGGGAATGACCCCGTTGTTGGGCTTGGAACTCATGTGAGTAGAGTTGTAGTTGACCTCTCCTGTGCTTCGAGGGTTTTTCGCCGGGTTCTCCGGTTTTCCTCCCTCCATAAAATCAACACCTAACATCTTAGCTGTGATCCGTGGTCTGAACTGTGTCGTATGGCGGTTGCCTGGAGCGCCTTTGATATGCCTCGACACGGCCACGCTGATCTGCGTCCTTCGCAATTCAGGATGATTAGCCCTCAGTCCTTTATCCTTTATCCACTCGCCTCGCCTCGCCACTCCACTCCTCTCCACTTCTCTCCTCTCCACGCCTCGCCTCGCCTCGCCTCTCCACTTCCACTCCTCTCCAGTCCTCTCCACTCCTCTCCTCTCCACGCCTCTCCTCTCCACTCCTCTCCACGCCTCTCCTCGCCTCTCCTCTCACAAGTGCGCCTGCAGTCTTACCCATGTCTTTAGTCAAGAAATCAACGGCATGGTCAGCAGTTGACGCGTACAAAGGAAGAACATCGCGTAATGCTTTAGCTCGATAGACACTGAAACATCCGGGACAGCAGAGGACAGATCCCAACACGTGATTGGCTACCTGTATAAGACGTAATAAAAAGTCAATATTTCACTCTGTCTAACACACTGGTCAGTGGTTTAACACCAGACGATTTTACACATCAAAAGGAGAACCCTTAGACATCCTATTCCTGCCTGAGCTGGTCAAAAATGGTTCCTTTATTGTTTTACTCTGTCTAACACCAGATGATTTTACTCATCAAAGAGAGAACCCTCAGACATCCTAGGCAGCAATGAGTTAACAAGTGATTAACCCATTCCTGCCTGAGCTGCTCAAAAATGGTTCCTTTATTGTTTTACTCTGTCTAACACCAGATGATTTTACTCATCAAAGAGAGAACCCTCAGACATCCTAGGCAGCAATGAGTTAACAAGTGATTAACCCATTCCTGCCTGAGTTGGCCAAAAATGGTTCCTTTATTGTTTTACTCTGTCTAACATCAGATGATTTTACTCATCAAAGAGAGAACCCTCAGCCATCCTAGGCAGCAATGAGTTAACAAGTGATTAACCCATTCCTGCCTGAGCTGGCCAAAAATGGTTCCTTTATTGTTTTACTCTGTCTAACACCAGATGATTTTACTCATCAAAGAGAGAACCCTCAGCCATCCTAGGCAGCAATGAGTTAACAAGTGATTAACCCATTCCTGCCTGAGCTGGTCAAAAATGATCCCTTTATTGTTTTACTCTGTCTAACACCAGATGATTTTACTCATCAAAGAGAGAACCCTCAGACATCCTAGGCAGCAATGAGTTAACAAGTGATTAACCCATTCCTGCCTGAGCTGGTCAAAAATGGTTCCTTTATTGTTTTACTGTGTCTAACACCAGATGATTTTACTCATCAAAGAGAGAACCCTCAGACATCCTAGCACCTTACCTTTTGAAACCAGTGCCCAATGGCGTAATCAAAAATCTGATACCAGACCAGAGGTCCGTTGCCAAGGGGATGTGTTCTTCCACACACTGCACCAACTTTCGGATCACGCATCATGAGATCTAGAAGAGCTTCGACAGAATCAGCATTGAACATAATATCAGCATCTGTAGTCAGAATGTACGTGTCCTCTTCTCGCACTGAAAGATACACAGATAACTAGATCAGATCGAACAGTAGAAAACACTTTTGAATTACTTCACTCTACTAAATATGAAATATAAGTACCATCATTCCATGACCTGCTCCCAACTTGACCATGTAGCTCAGTTGGTAGAACATTGGACTAGTAAACCGAAGGTCGTGGGTTCGAATCCCAGTCGCAGTCGAGTGGTGTGGAGTGGAGTAGAATAGAGTAAAGTGGAGTAGAGTAGAGTGGTGTGGAGTGGAGTAGGGTAGAGTAGAGTGGAGTAAAGTAGAGTGGTGTGGAGTGGAGTAGAATAGAGTAAAGTGGAGTAAAGTAGAGTGGTGTGGAGTGGAGTAGGGTAGAGTAAAGTGGAGTAAAGTAGAGTGGTGTGGAGTGGAGTAGAATAGAGTAAAGTGGAGTAAAGTAGAGTGGTGTGGAGTGGAGTAGGGTAGAGTAGAGTGGAGTAAAGTAGAGTGGTGTGGAGTGGAGTAGAGTAAAGTGGAGTAAAGTAGAGTGGTGTGGAGTGGAGTAGGGTAGAGTAGAGTGGAGTAAAGTAGAGTGGTGTGGAGTGGAGTAGAATAGAGTAAAGTGGAGTAAAGTAGAGTGGTGTGGAGTGGAGTAGAGTAGAGTAAAGTGGAGTAAAGTAGAGTGGTGTGGAGTGGAGTAGGGTAGAGTAGAGTGGAGTAAAGTAGAGTGGTGTGGAGTGGAGTAGAATAGAGTAAAGTGGAGTAAAGTAGAGTGGTGTGGAGTGGAGTAGGGTAGAGTAAAGTAGAGTGGTGTGGAGTGGAGTAGAATAGAGTAAAGTGGAGTAAAGTAGAGTGGTGTGGAGTGGAGTAGGGTAGAGTAGAGTGGAGTAAAGTAGAGTGGTGTGGAGTGGAGTAGAGTAAAGTGGAGTAAAGTAGAGTGGTGTGGAGTGGAGTAGGGTAGAGTAAAGTGGAGTAAAGTAGAGTGGTGTGGAGTGGAGTAGAATAGAGTAAAGTGGAGTAAAGTAGAGTGGTGTGGAGTGGAGTAGGGTAGAGTAGAGTGGAGTAAAGTAGAGTGGTGTGGAGTGGAGTAGGGTAGAGTAGAGTGGAGTAAAGTAGAGTGGAGTGGAGTGGAGTAGAGCGGAGTGGAGTAGAGTAGAGTAGAGTGGAGTAGAGTAGAGTAGAGTAGAGTAGAGTAGAGTAGAGTAGAGTAGAGTGGTGTGGAGTAGAGTAGAGTAGAGTAGAGTAGAGTAGAGTAGAGTAGAGTAGAGTAGAGTAGAGTAGAGTAGAGTAGAGTAGAGTAGAGTAGAGTAGAGTAGAGTAGAGTAGAGTAGAGTAGAGTAGAGTAGAGTAGAGAGGGGAAAGAGAGGGGAAAGAGAGGGGAAAGAGAGGGGTGGAGTGGAGTGGGGTGGAGTAGAGTAGTAGAGTAGAGTGGTGTGGAGTGGAGTGGAGTGGAGTGGAGTAGAGTGGAGTGGAGTAGAGTAGAGTAGAGTAGAGAGGAGTGGGGTGGGGGTGGAGTGGGGGTGGGGTGGAGTGGGGGTGGAGTGGAGTGGGGGTGGAGTGGAGTGGGGGTGGAGTGGAGTAGAGTACAGTAAAGTGGAGTAGCTCAGTCGGTAGAGCGTTGGACTAGTAAAGCAAAGGTCGCGGGTTCGAATCCCAGCCGTGGTCGAGTGAAGTTTTTCTCTATGCGGCATCAATTACTACAGAGCTGCGATAAGAAAGACCAGAAGCAAGAGGAGAAACCTGTATTCAATTCATTAATGAGCAATGGATACCGAAGGGAGTTTTTACAAAATGTGAAGCGAAATCTCAAACGCAGTTTCAACACCGACACCACGGTAAGAAGAGAAGAAATAAATAATGGCTTGTAGTCCCCGATAATGAACACTCGATGTCATGGGAGGATGTAAAGATTGTACGTAAAGAAAACAGATGGTCACAAAAGAAATGGAAGGAAGCATGGTTTATTGAAAAGGCAAGAAATTGTATTTCGAACAGAGACAATGGAAGAAACAACTCGTTAGGAAGAGCTTTTAAACATTGTTGATCAATTTTAGTAGTTCTAATTAATCCTTGGTAGTTATATTTTATAAGTTTGATAATTTGCATATGTAAATATTATTTTAACAGAGATTGAAGCTCGTTTGAATCATTTTACCCTGACGATGGACGCATAGTCCAAAAGCTTGGTTTTTATGCCTTTTTATCATTTTTTACCAGGAAAAACATACTTATACAATAAAGAATACTCAGAAAATGTTTCTGAGCCCCAGACAGGGATCAAACCTTCAACCTTCTAATGACCAGTTAGACGCTCTAACCATTGAGCTACTGAGGCTCAGATGGAGAGCTAAGGTTGTAAATTTATATTCATGATTTTGAAGTGGTGCAGCATTCATCTGGTTTGCTGATACTGTTTACTTACCGTTTAATTGCGTTGTCTTGAAATCCAAGACATACGACATGTACATAACTTGACTCCAGCGTTTCTTGTTTTTCACCTAACAAGGAAATGTAGAATATCGACATTTAGACTGAGTACGAAGGAAGGAAGGAAGGAAGGGAGGGAGGAAGGAAGGGAGGGAGGGAGGAAGGACGGACGAACGAAAGGAAGGAAGGAAGGAAGGAAGGAAGGAAGGAAGGAAGGAAGGAAGGGAGGGAGGGAGGGAGGGAGGGAGGAAGGAAGGGAGGGAGGGAGGGAGGGAGGGAGGAAGGAGGGAGGAAGGAGGGGAGAGAGGGAGGAAGGACGGAAGGAAGGAAGGAAGGAAAGAAGGAAGCAAGGGAGGGAGGGAGGGAGGGAGGAAAGAAGGAAGGAAGGAAGGAAGGAAGGAAGGAAGGAAGGAAGGAAGGAAGGAAGGAAGGAAGGAAGGAAGGAAGGAAGGAAGGAAGGAAAGAAGGAAAGAAGGAAGGAAGGAAGGAAGGGAGGAAGGAAGGGGAGGAAGCAAGGGAGGAAGGAAGCAAGGAAGGGAGGGAGGAAGGAAGGAAGGAAGGAAGGAAGGAAGGAAGGAAGGAAGGAAGGAAGGAAGGAAGGAAGGAAGGAAGGAAGGAAGGAAGGAAGGAAGGAAGGAAGGA
>JAWNZC010000066.1:465000-525000 GCA_035771165.1 Paragorgia papillata | reverse complement strand
GGAGAGAGGGAAGGAGAGAGAGAAGGAGAGAGGGAAGGAGAGAGAGAAGGAGAGAGAGAAGGAGAGAGGGAAGGAGAGAGAGAAGGAGAGATGGAAGGAGAGAAGGAGGGTATAAGAGAAAGGGGGAGAAGAAAAAAGAGAAGATAGAAAAGAAGAGAGGAGGAAGAGAAAAAGGGACGGAGGGAAAAAAGAACAGGGAAGGAAGAGGGGAGAAATGAAAGAGGGAGAGAAGAAAGGAAGGAAAGAAGGAGGGAAGGAAGGAAGGTGGGAAGGACCAAGTTAAGGGAGCGAGTGAATGAGCAAGGGAGGTAGAAAATGAGGCAATGAAGTAGGAAGCAAAGGGGAAAGTGAGATAGGGGCAGAGTACAGAAAAATATATAAGAAAAAGACAGATGAATTGAGGGAAGAAAGAAAGAAGTAAGTGAGAGAGTGAGTGAGAAAAGGAAGGGATAAACAGATGAAGAGAGTGAAAAGAAAGAAAGAATAAAATACAATTTCACCTTCAGAAATCATTGTTGCTTTAGCTCGTGCATTTTTTCTGTGCAGAAATTCTCCTGGGTGAACCAAATTTTCATCATCGGGTTCCAGTTCACTCTGTTCTCCTGGAGCAAGACGAGGCTTCATCTGCCACTTCCTCATCTTTGGTGCCCAGGCCACTGAGATAAGCAGCAGAGAGAGAACAGAATACTTTCCTGTACCTGATGACTGAAACAAAAAGAATGTTTTAGAATAAATTTAGACTGGCCAATAACAACTGACCAACTGAATGGCTGACTGACCGACCGACTGACTGACTGACTGACTGACTGACTGACTGACTGACTGACTGACTGACTGACCAACAGACTGACTGACTGACTGACTGACTGACTGACTGACCGACCAACCAGCCAAGTAACGGACCAACAGACTGACTGACCAACCAGCCAAGTAATTGACCAACAGACTGACTGACTGACCGACCGATTGACTGACTGGCTGACTGACCAACTGACGGACTGACTGACTGACCAACCAGCCAAGTAACGGACCAACTGACTGTCACTGACTGACTGACCAACTGACGGACTGACTGACTGACCAACCAGCCAAGTAACGGACCAACTGACTGTCACTGACTGACTGACTGACTGACCAACTGACGGACTGACTGACTGACCAACCAGCCAAGTAACGGACCAACTGACTGTCACTGACTGACTGACTGACTGACTGACTGACCAACCAGCCAAGTAACGGACCAACTGACTGTCACTGACTGACTGACTGACTGACTGACTGACTGACTGACCAACTGACGGACTGACTGACTCACCAACCAGCCAAGTAACGGACCAACTGACTGTCACTGACTGACTGACTGACTGACTGACTGACTGACTGACTGACCAACTGACTGATTGACTGACCAACCAGCCAACTAATGGACTGACTGACCAACTGACCGACTGATTGAGTGACTGACTGACTGACCAACCGACTGACCGACCGACCAATCAGCCGACTATCGCACCGACTGACTGACTGATTATGAACTGACTGACCAACTGACTGATTGACTGACTGATCGACTGGCTGACCAACAGACCAGCTAACTGACTGACTGAATAGTCAAAAATATAATATTGAAAAACTTACTCTATTGAAAATAATGATAACCACCAACCCTGCAACTTGGACCAGTCCACACAGAAAAAACACAACTCTTGACCGAATTGAAGTTTCCTGACATCGACGTAATTTCCAGATCTGCCAAAATGTTGGTATCATACTAACACAATTCATAACTGCAATGGATTCATTGCCATAAATCTTGACATCAGAACTTAGAGTTATCATTGTGAAAATACACAGACCCACGACTTCAAAAATACTGCAAAACACACACTAAAAAAAAGAAAAATATTATAAGAAAAATTTATCACAAAAAAACTGTTAACCCTGATGTCCAGACTGGCCAAAATAAGACTATTTTACTGTGTCTAACTCCAGACTATTTTACTGTGTCTAACTCCAGACTATTTTACTCTGTCTAACACCAGACTATTTTACTGTGTCTAACACCAGACTATTTTACTGTGTCTAACACCAGACTATTTTACTCTGTCTAACACCAGACTATTTTACTCTGTCTAACACCAGACTATTTTACTCTGTCTAACACCAGACTATTTTACTCTGTCTAACACCAGACTATTTTACTCTGTCTAACCTATTTTACTGTGTCTAACACCAGACTATTTTACTGTCTAACACCAGACTATTTTACTGTGTCTAACACCAGACTATTTTACTCTGTCTAACACCAGACTATTTTACTGTGTCTAACACCAGACTATTTTACTGTGTCTAACACCAGACTATTTTACTCTGTCTAACACCACACTATTTTACTGTGTCTAACACCAGACTATTTTACTGTGTCTAACACCAGACTATTTTACTGTGTCTAACACCAGACTATTTTACTGTGTCTAACACCAGACTATTTTACTGTGTCTAACACCAGACTATTTTACTGTGTCTAACACCAGACTATTTTACTGTGTCTAACACCAGACTATTTTACTGTGTGTAACACCAGACTATTTTACTGTGTCTAACACCAGACTATTTTACTGTGTCTAACACCAGACTATTTTACTGTGTCTAACACCAGACTATTTTACTCTGTCTAACCTATTTTACTGTGTCTAACACCAGACTATTTTACTGTCTAACACCAGACTATTTTACTCTGTCTAACACCACACTATTTTACTGTGTCTAACACCAGACTATATTACTGTGTCTAACACCAGACTATTTTACTCTGTCTAACACCAGACTATTTTACTGTGTCTAACACCAGACTATTTTACTGTCTAACACCAGACTATTTTACTGTCTAACACCAGACTATTTTACTCTGTCTAACACCAGACTATTTTACTGTGTCTAACACCAGACTATTTTACTGTGACTAACACCAGACTATTTTACTGTGACTAACACCAGACTATTTTACTCTGTCTAACACCAGACTATTTTACTGTGTCTAACACCAGACTATTTTACTGTGAATAACACCAGACTATTTTACTCTGGCTAACACCAGACTATTTTACTGTCTAACACCAGACTATTTTACTGTGTCTAACACCAGACTATTTTACTGTGTCTAACACCAGACTATTTTACTCTGTCTAACACCAGACTATTTTACTCTGTCTAACACCAGACTATTTTACTCTGTCTAACACCAGACTATTTTACTGTGTCTAACACCAGACTATTTTACTGTGTCTAACACCAGACTATTTTACTGTGTCTAACACCAGACTATTTTACTCTGTCTAACACCAGACTATTTTACTCTGTCTAACACCAGACTATTTTACTCTGTCTAACACCAGACTATTTTACTCTGTCTAACCTATTTTACTGTGTCTAACACCAGACTATTTTACTGTCTAACACCAGACTATTTTACTGTGTATAACACCAGACTATTTTACTGTGTCTAACACCAGACTATTTTACTGTGTCTAACACCAGACTATTTTACTGTGTCTAACACCAGACTATTTTACTCTGTCTAACACCACACTATTTTACTGTGTCTAACACCAGACTATTTTACTGTGTCTAACACCAGACTATTTTACTGTGTCTAACACCAGACTATTTTACTGTGTCTAACACCAGACTATTTTACTGTGTCTAACACCAGACTATTTTACTGTGTCTAACACCAGACTATTTTACTGTGTCTAACACCAGACTATTTTACTGTGTGTAACACCAGACTATTTTACTGTGTCTAACACCAGACTATTTTACTGTGTCTAACACCAGACTATTTTACTGTGTCTAACACCAGACTATTTTACTCTGTCTAACCTATTTTACTGTGTCTAACACCAGACTATTTTACTGTCTAACACCAGACTATTTTACTCTGTCTAACACCACACTATTTTACTGTGTCTAACACCAGACTATTTTACTGTGTCTAACACCAGACTATTTTACTCTGTCTAACACCAGACTATTTTACTGTGTCTAACACCAGACTATTTTACTGTCTAACACCAGACTATTTTACTGTCTAACACCAGACTATTTTACTCTGTCTAACACCAGACTATTTTACTGTGTCTAACACCAGACTATTTTACTGTGACTAACACCAGACTATTTTACTGTGACTAACACCAGACTATTTTACTCTGTCTAACACCAGACTATTTTACTGTGTCTAACACCAGACTATTTTACTGTGAATAACACCAGACTATTTTACTCTGGCTAACACCAGACTATTTTACTGTCTAACACCAGACTATTTTACTGTGTCTAACACCAGACTATTTTACTGTGTCTAACACCAGACTATTTTACTGTGTCTAACACCAGACTATTTTACTCTGTCTAACACCAGACTATTTTACTCTGTCTAACACCAGACTATTTTACTGTGTCTAACACCAGACTATTTTACTGTGTCTAACACCAGACTATTTTACTGTGTCTAACACCAGACTATTTTACTGTGTCTAACACCAGACTATTTTACTGTGTCTAACACCAGACTATTTTACTGTGTCTAACACCAGACTATTTTACTCTGTCTAACACCAGACTATTTTACTGTGTCTAACACCAGACTATTTTACTGTGTCTAACACCAGACTATTTTACTGTGTCTAACACCAGACTATTTTACTGTGTCTAACACCAGACTATTTTACTGTGTCTAACACCAGACTATTTTACTGTGTCTAACACCAGACTATTTTACTCTGTCTAACACCAGACTATTTTACTGTGTCTAACACCAGACTATTTTACTGTGTCTAACACAAGACTATTTTACTGTGTCTAACACCAGACTATTTTACTCTGTCTAACCTATTTTACTGTGTCTAACACCAGACTATTTTACTGTGGCTAACACCAGACTATTTTACTCTGTCTAACACCAGGCTATTTTACTGTGTCTAACACCAGACTATTTTACTGTGTGTAACCTATTTTACTGTGTCTAACACCAGACTATTTTACTCTGGACATCTAACACCAGACTATCTTATTGTGTCTAACACAAAACTAATTTATTCTGTCTAACACCAGACTATTTTATTGTGTCTAACACCAGACTATTTTACTGTGTCTAACACAAAACTAATTTATTCTGTCTAACACCGGACTATTTTACTGTGTCTAACACCAGACTATTTTACTCTGTCTAACACCAAACTAATTTATTCTGTCTAACACCAGACTATTTTACTCTGTCTAACACCAAACTAATTTATTCTGTCTAACACCAGACTATTTTACTGTGTCTAACAGCAGACTATTTTACTCTGGTTAACACCAGACTATTTTACTGTGTCTAACACCAGACTATTTTACTGTGTCTAACACCAGACTATTTTACTCTGTCTAACACCAGACTATTTTACTGTCTAACACCAAATGATTTGACTCATCAAATTAAAGGAAGAACCCTCAGCCATCCCAGGCAGCAATGAGTTAACATGTGATTATCAACTCATTGCTACCCGAGTTGGTCAAAAATAGTCCCTTTATTTACACTTGACTGCTCGTTGTTGCCCTCGGCTTCAGTTCAGGAAAGAACAATAGTCTTGTTGCTACAAAACACTGTTTACTTCCTTTCAATGACACATCATCAGGTGACATTTGGCAGAAGTCATATGACCACACGAGACATTTTTTTGTAAAAAATCCAAAAATTGCACCAACAACCTATTTTCCATTTAAATGCTTTGGGCAATATTTGGAAATAATTATTTAAAATTTGGAACAGCTAAGCTTTTCTACAAATAACTGAATCCCCATTATTGGTCTAGAAACGTGAATTAGTACATAAATGTGTCTGAGAAATGCAGAACATTGTAATTATATACACAAATGAATGAGTGATTAAATATGTTAAAAAAGCTTTTTATACAGTGTTTTAGCGCTATTCTTGAAGTACTTACAATAAGGATAGCTTTTTTCGTCGGCCAAGGACGATTTTTGTATCGCAAACTTCCCCAAGCTGAGCGAAGGAAGGACACAAATTGCGGCACCATTAAAATTAAAGTGAGCATAATGAAAGGTCTCCCATTGTCTGAATTCTTCTCCGTCAGCTTCTCTGCGACAGCTATAACTGAAATTTTACTAAACACAGCACAGCTAAGGACCACAAGACAGATAAAACCAGCGACGAAGCATTTTAGAAAGGGGAGAAAAGACGAACGAGTCTCCGCTTGCTTCTCCTTCAACAAGTCAACCTTCGCAGCCTCTTCTACTGTGAGCCGCGAGTTGTCGTTTATGGCTGCCATTTTTTCAAGGTATTCACTGTTTGAGAAAGAGAGAGGGTCTTTAGGTAAACTAGAAGCATTTGCGACGTTTAGTTTGGGTTAGTTATGTCTAAACTTAGGTCGGGAAAGGTCCGCAGTTGACCTTCCTGGAAGTTGACAGGAAACAGGAAGCTGGACATAGGCCGGAACTTTAGTTGCTAATGTTGTGTGTGTGTGTGGGGGGGGGGGGGGGGGGGGGGGGGAGGGGGGATTGTTCTATGTTTTGTTCAAGTTTATGGAAATTTGTGCAATTTCACGGTATTGTATTTTCTGTAAAATGAAGCAGTCATCCAATTACAACGATCGGGTTTATAATTAGTGAGTTGCTTCACGATTTCGTCACGTGTTGTGGTGCTTCATCGTCACGTGTCCATAGAATTTACTTCCATATAAGGAATTCCATTGTCAGTTCAACATGACTATGCTCCATGTTGAAAGACAATAGAGCTTCCAAACCATGTATATGTTCTATTAACTATGGTAAAACCGTTCATGAAGGTGGTCTTACACACGTACTGTGATTGGTCACTTACCTTATTTAATAAAAATCATCACCACCATGACCATCACTATCACCACCACCACCATCATTACCACAACCACCATCACCACGACCACCATCATCACCACCTTCACCACCACCATCATCACAACCACCATCACCACCACCACCATCACCACCATGACCACCACCATCATCACCACCTCCATCACTGTTATTAACACCACCACCCCCCACTGTCATTACCACCACCACCACTGTCATTACCACCACACCACCACTGTCATTACCACCACACCACCACTGTCATTACCACCACCACATCACTATCCCCCACCACCACACCATCATCACCACCACAACCATCATCACCACCATAACCATCACCACCACACCATCATCACCACCACAACCATCATCACCACCATAACCATCACCACCACACCATCATCACCACCACAACCATCATCACCACCATAACCATCACCACCACCACCATCATCACCACCACCATCATCACCACCACCATCATCACCACCACCACCATCACTGTCATTACCACCACCACACCACCACCACTGTCATTACCACCACCACACCACCACCACCACTGTCATTACCACCACCACACCACTACCACCAGTCATTACCACCACCACATCGCACAACCATCACCACCACCTCACCACCATCACCATTACCACCACTACATTGATTTGCTGTCAAAATATTTTGGAATTTGAAGGTACTTATGTAAAACCCTTTATGCATAATAGTCATAATACATGGCTAATACATGGAATTCTCTCAACTGACAGACTCCTCTCGTTAATTTTCACCAGGCTTCTGAAATAAAGCAGCATATTGCTATTTTCCAAACAACCATCCATCATTCCATCTCACATACGCAACCTGATAATCTTTTTTTTAAATAAGTTTAGTAAAGTTCTCTTCATCACAGATTTTTTTTTTGTCAAAAATTTAATAAGCTTGTTTGGAAGTTCATTTGTTATTTCTATTAATTTTCCATAATTATGCATAATTAATACTGACAAGAAATAAGTATTTAATTGAATTTCGTCAGCATTACATAACATCAGCTGAAAGCTGCAGCAAAAAATAGAAATAGATGTCGACGTTCTACGACTGGCTAACGACTGGCTACGACGATGACGACTTTTTTTAACACTAATAAAGCAACAATGATTATAATGTGAACCGAATTTAGCTTGGAATTAAAAATATAAAAATAAGGTGCACTGTTTTGGTGACTTTTTGGCTTATTTAGAACAAAAGAATTAAAGTTGATAGACTCAATCTTTTTCAAAATTTCATCTCAGTACTCGTTAGATCATCGGGACATCATCGGAGATTTCCGATTTTTATGATTTCAAGTGATGTTATCTAAAGGGGGGAGCCAGCAGACGGTTAGCAACAACACAAGCGTCCTTATTTTTGGCTCCAACGATCAAAAAGTCGGTTTCTTTTATTTTTAAAACAGAAACACATCGCAAGGGAAGAAGGAAGTTGTCGTTTAGAGTCCTGATTCTTTTTTAAGGAGTATCAAAAATGAGTGTAGCGTTGAGAACGCCGGATTTTTCCAAAGGGAAGACGGGAAGAGCGAAGAGGCGAGAGTTGGGAGAAGAACAGAAGCAAGAAATTCGTGAAGCTTTTGAGTTGTTTGATACGGATAAAGACAAAGCGATTGACTATCATGAACTGAAGGTAAAGGGAGAAGGTTTTGGAGAGTACTGATCTGATGTGCTGAGGGGAGAAACATATTACTTGTGTAGTTGTGTTTATACTTTATACTGTAGTAAGATGTTTGGTGGTAAGTTGTTTAATACTGTATTAATAAGTCTGTTTGTCTGTGTGCCTGTCTGTTTGTCTGTCTGTGTACCTGTCTGTGTGCCTGTCTGTTTGTCTGTCTGTGTACCTGTCTGTCTGTTTGTTTGTTTGTTGGTGTGTGTGTGTCTCTCTCTGTTTATCTGTCTGCCTGCCTGTTTGTTTGTGTGTCTGTCTGTTTGTCTGTGCCTGTCTGTTTATCTGTGTGTGTGTTTGTGTGTGTGTCTGTTTGTATGTGCCTGTCTGTTTATACAATACAATACAATTTTTATTTAGAACCTCCCCATGATCGGAAATCGCATAGAAAATCGGCCACTTTCATGGGGCAGTTCGCAGTCCACATGCGTGCTGGCTCAAGTGAGTTGTCGGCCGTGTATTGATAATGTTTACACGCAAGATATTCGTTCTACGCATGCGTAGCTAATATGGGTCAGCCCGTATTTTGCAAGCCTCGACAGCTGCCATTTCCAATCGTGCGTAGGGCTTTTCAGGTCTAATTACAACATTATGTTATGCCTATATGTAATTACAAAAGGAACTACTGTATATAAATAAAATGTTAAGCTAAACTATTTTACAACAATTCAAAAAAGAAGTGCTAAAATAATCTAAATCGTAATTATAATTATTATAATACAATTATGCCAACTAAATTAGTCTACTACTCAAATCAGTAGAGCGAGACATGGATGATTTTTTTATCGCTTCCGAAGTGTCAGTTTTATTAACCGCAGATCAATATTAAAGCAATCACGAGGTGTATTCTCATGTACCATGTAATAAACATCCCATTGTTAACTTGTAAACAAGCTATCACGTGGTACATAAGAATACACCTCGTGATTGCTTTGAAATTGATCTGCGGTTAATGAAACTGTCGCTTCAGAAGCGATGAAAACATCGTCTATGTCTCACTCTACTGATTTGAGTAGTATGTCAGCCTGAAAAGTCCAGGTCTTGACCGATTTTTTAAAAATATTTACAGACTTATCTGTGTGCGTGTCTTTTGTTTGTTTGTTTGTTTGTTTGTTTGTTTGTTTGTTTGTTTGTTTGTTGTCACTAGGGTATCTCACAAAGTACTGCACAAGTTTCCGTGACAGTTTATGGAAAGATTGGATCAGAATTTCATTAAAATCTGACCACAAGATTCTGTGTGGAAGAAATGAATGAAGGCAATTTGATTGATTGCACACATCAAAGAGTTTTTAGGGAGTCCTGGCTTGTTTTTGTGTCTCAAAAGTGGTTGGGTATTCTATAATCTGTCAGACAGAGTAAAACAATAAGGGATCATTTCCTGGCTGTCTCTGGCAGGAATGCCCGAATGGGTTAAATATAGTTTGTTTTATTTTTTCCTAAGGTTGCGATGAGGGCACTTGGTTTTGAAGTAAAGAAAGCCGATGTTTTGAAAGTAATGAAAGAATACGATAAAGAAGCAACAGGAAAAATTACATTTGATGATTTCTATGAAGTCAGTAAGTAGCAAGCTTTGAAAGACTTTTTGGATACAGTGTATATGCATGAGGTCAAGTTTCACACATTTTTTCTCTTTGAATTGAAGTGACAGATTGGATGCTTGCAAGAGATCCCCAGGAGGAAATCTTCAAAGCATTTCGCCTTTTTGACGATGACGACAGTGGTAAAATTAGTTTACGAAATCTTCGACGTGTTGCTCGCGAACTGGGAGAGACGATGACAGATGAAGAACTAAGAGCTATGATCGATGAGTTTGACAAAGACGGTGATGGAGAGAGTGAGTAAAGAGAAGTGATACAACAGTAATCATTGCTGCCTAGGATGTCTGAGGGTTAATTCTCCCTTTGACAAGTAAAATAGTCTGGTGTTAGACAGAGTAAAATAGTCTGGTGTTAGACAAAGTAAAATAATGTGGTGTTACACAGAGTAAAATAGTCTGGTGTTAGACAGAGTAAAATAGTCTGGTGTTAGACAGAGTAAAATAGTCTGGTGTTAGACACAGTAAAATAGTCTGGTGTTAGGCACAGTAAAAGTCTGGTGTTAGACAGTAAAATAGTCTGGTGTTAGACAGAGTAAAATAGTCTGGTGTTAGACACAATAAAATAGTCTGGTGTTAGACAGAGTAAAATAGTCTGGTGTTAGACAGAGTAAAATAGTCTTGTGTTAGACAGAGTAAAGTAGTCTGGTGTTAGACACAGTAAAATAGTCTGGTGTTAGACAGAATAAAATAGTCTGGTGTTAGACACAGTAAAATAGTCTGGTGTTAGACACAGTAAAATAGTCTGGTATTAGACACAGTAAAATAGTCTGCTATGCTAACTTAATCGTTACTCAAAGTACTATCAATATGCCTAACAATGTACATACAGGTATGGTATGGTACAATAATTTTAAGCTAACTATTCTTCCTACCTCTCTTCTGCTCTATTGTAGTCAATGAAGAGGAATTCATAGCCATAATGACTGGTGATACATAGCCCTGTGTTTTTTTTTGAAAACATTCGCAAAGCATTCCTTTAGAAAAAGAAACAGTTGGCAACTCAAAACACAATGGCAAAACATTTCACTATCAACAGTACCTAGATATTTATTATTAGTTATTACACTTACTGTACAAATTGTAGTTTAGAAAAATATATGTCGATACTGTCAACTACTAAATGAGTATCAGTAGATGTTTGTTGAAGTTGATCATCTAGGTTAGTGTAGTTTCACTACCACCAACAGTCTTTCTCAAGACTACACTAACCTAGATGATCAACTTCAATAAACATCTACTGATACTCCTAGGTTCAAACCATTTACTTTATAACGTCGATCACTGCCACCAACAGTCTTTCTCAACAAACATCTACTGATACTCCTAGGTTCAAACCATTTACTTTATAACGTCAGTCACTACCACCAACAGTCTTTCTCAAGACTACACTAACCTAGATGATCAACTTCAACAAACTGATCTACGGATGCTCTCAACTTGATAAAATAATGATTGTACAAATTGCAGGATTGGGTTAAAAATGAAGTCTGTCTCATGTTTTGAAGTAAAAATAATGTAAACACAAAATGGTTATTGCCAAGACCTTATAGTTTTGCTTTGCTGCAAGTTTGTTGTTCAATTTCCACAATAGCATTCAGATATTGAAGAATAGCTTTATTTAGCCAAGTCTGGTAATGACGTTGAAATAATCCACCTTCATAAAATGCAAGGTGACCTCCAAATTTGGAAAGGACAAATAAACCATTGCTGTTTGGTCCTAAAACAGCAAAAACAAATTATATGAATTGATAGAATGAGCTGTAATTTTAATAGACAGGGCTGTACATACGGTTTACATAATTCTGTGGAGTTACGAGAAGTTGATTTGGTACCAGCGGATCATCTTCAGAATTTATTAATAACATTGGAATCTTGATCTAAAGTTGGAGGATTAATAGGAAATATTAGGAAAATATAACAAATACTCCCTCGTTCTCTCACTCTCCCTCCTTTCCATCCTCACTCCCTTTCGTTTCTCTCACTCTCCCTACATCCTCTCCTACATCCTTTCCTCCAATATCATCCTTCCTCTTCCCATCCTTTCCTATCTCCTTCCTGCTCTCCTTCCCTCCTTCCCTCTCCCTCCTGCTCTCCTTCCCTCCCTTTCTCTCCCTCCTGCTCTCCTTCCCTTCCTTCTCTTCCTTTCCTCTCTCCCTCCTGCTCTCCTTCCCTTCCTCTCCCTCCTGCTCTCCTTCCCTCCCTTTCCTCTCCCTCCTGCTTTCCTTTCCTCTCGCCCTCCTGCTCTCCTTCCCTTCCTTTCCTCTCCCTCCTGCTCTCCTTTCCTTCCTTTCCTCTCTCCCTCCTGCTCTCCTTCCCTTCCTTCTCTTCCTTTCCTCTCTCCCTCCTGCTCTCCTTCCCTTCCTCTCCCTCCTGCTCTCCTTCCCTCCCTTTCCTCTCCCTCCTGCTTTCCTTTCCTCTCGCCCTCCTGCTCTCCTTCCCTTCCTTTCCTCTCCCTCCTGCTCTCCTTTCCTTCCTTTCCTCTCTCCCTCCTGCTCTCCTTCCCTCCTTCGCTTCCTTTCCTCTCTCCCTCCTGCTCTCCTTCCCTCCTTCGCTTCCTTTCCTCTCCCTCCTGCTCTCCCTCCTGCTCTCCCTCCCCCCTTTTCTCCTCCTCTTCCTTTCCTCTCCTTCCCCTCCTTTCCTCTCTCCCTCCTGCTCTCCTTCCCTTCCTCTCCCTCCTGCTTCCCTTCCTTTCCTCTCTTCCTCCTGCTCTCCTCTTCCTTTCCTCTCTCCCTCCTACTCTCTTCTCTTCCTCCCTCTTTTTCTCCCTCTCCTTCCCTTCCTTTACTCTCTCGGCTCCCTCTCTTCCACTCCTTTCTTCTCCATCTCCTTTTCACTCCTTCTCTTCCTCTCCCGCCATCTCACTCATTCCCTCCCTCCTTTCCTTTTTCCCCTCTCCCTCCTTCTCTCCTCTCCCTCCTTCTTTCCTCTCCCTCCTTCTCTCCTCTCCCTCCTTCTCTCCTCTCCCTCCTTCCCTCCTTCCCTCCTCTCCCTCCTTCTCTCCTCTCTCCCTCTCATGTTGCAATAGAAATCATATTTTGTTACAGTACATTATTAATGTATTTTGAGCTACTGCTGTTGCTGTAGTAATCTGTTAAACTTTGATATCCAGCCATTCTCCTGTAAAATAAAAAAAATACTGTCAGTGTGAATGTACTGTAAGGACACTTTTTTTTCATGCAGCCAAGGCGAAATCATCTGGTGTTAGACAGAGTAAAACAATAAAGGAACCATTTTTGACCAGCTCAAGCAGGAATGGGTTAATCACTTGTTAACTCATTGCTGTCTAGGATGGCTGAGGGTTCTCTCTTTGATGAGTAAAATCATCTGGTGTTAGACAGAGTAAAACAATAAAGGAACCATTTTTGGCCAGCTCAGGCAGGAATGAGTTAATCACTTGTTAACTCATTGCTGCCTAGGATGGCTGAGGGTTCTCTCTTTGATGAGTAAAATCATCTGGTGTTAGACAGAGTAAAACAATAAAGGAACCATTTTTGACCAGCTCAGGCAGGAATGGGTTAATCACTTGTTAACTCATTGCTGCCTAGGATGTCTGAGGGTTCTCTCTTTGATGAGTATAATCATCTCAGTGGTGTTAAAGTAAAACAATAGAGGCTGAGTTTTTAGCCAGCTAAGGCAGGAATGAGTTAATAGGGTTTTGCATACCTGACAAAATGTTTATCAATTTCTTGAAGAGATGTTGCCATTAAAACTTTATTTCTTTTAAATTGTTGATAATTACTTGTTCCTCCACCTAATAATTCTTTTATGTGTCTTTTAATAATTTGTTTAACGCGTTGTGTGATGAGCCAGTTGTAACCACGGCGAAGTCCATCCCATTCTTCAAGCACTAGACAAGCCCTACACATGATTAAGAAATTACATTTTTAGGAATATGTATTTTGGTCATTGGCCTTTGTTACTACACATTACTGTAGTGTACTGTAGTGTACTGTAGCATAGCGTACTGTATCACTGTACTGCACTATTTTGTAGTGTACTGCAATGTACAGTCTGTCCTGTACTGTACTCAACTGCATCCCTGTACTGTACTGTACTGTAGTGTACTGTAGTGTACTGAACAGTACTGTACACTAGCTGTAGTGTACTGTAGCATAGCATACTGTATCACACTACTGCAATATATTGTAGTGTACTGCAATGTACAGTCTGTACTGTACTCAACTGCATCACTGCACTGTAGTGTACTGTACTGTACTACTGTAGTGTACTGTAGTGTAGTGTACTGCAATGTACAGTCTGTACTGTACTCAACTGCATCACTGCACTGTAGTGCACTGTACTACTGTAGTGTACTGTAGTGTAGTGCACTGTAGTGTACTGTACTGTGTTGTAGTGTACTGCACTGTAGTGCACTGTACTGCACTGTAGTGTAGTGCACTGTGCTGTAGTGTACTGTATTGCACTGCATGTGCTGTAGTGTAGTGTACTGTAATGTACTGTAGTGTAGTGTACTGTACTGCACTGTAGTGCACTGTGCTGTAGTGTACTGTACTGCACTACAGTGTACTGAACTGTACTGTAGTGTATTGCACTCTACTCTACTGTAGTGTACTGTACTGTAGTGTACTGTACTGTACTGTAGTGTACTGTACTGTAAGTGTACTGAACTGTATTGTAGTGTACTGCACTGTACTGTAAGTGTACTGAACTGTACTGTAGTGTACTGCACTGTAGTGTACTGCACTGTACTGTAAGTGTACTGTACTGTAGAGTACTGATGGACAGTACTGTACTGGTGTACTACAGTCTGTATTGTATTGCAGCACTTATAACTGTACTGTACACTATAGGTACTGTACTGTACTGCACTATATTGTATTGCACTGTAACTGTATTAACATTGACTGTACTCACAGTGTACTGTATATATTATACTGTACTACACTGTACTCTACTATAATTATTGTATTGTACTACATTGACTGTACTGTATATATTGTAGTGTACTACACTGTAATGTACTGCACTGTATTGTACTATAGTACTACATTGACTGTACTCACTGTACAGTACATATATATTGTACTGTTACTACACTGTACTGCACTACGGTTATGTCCGTCACTAGTCTGGCCTCATTTAAATGTTCCTTGTTCACTTATTTAAAAAATAGCCCTACCCCCCCCCCCCCCCGACTGATTTGTGAAATAGTTGTTTTGTGTTTGTTTGTTTGTGTGTTTGTTTGTTTGTTTTATTCTTTTATGTTTTGTTTGTTGGGTTTTTTTTTGGTTTTTTGTTGGGTTTTTTTTTACAAATACTGAGAAAAATTGTATATGCTTAGATTAGTTTGAATGAGAAAGGAGTGCAGCTATTATATGGGAATTTAGTTTCCCCCTGCTGCAATCCGGCCATCCAAATCATTCCATTATGCTGTTATGTATACTAATAATATTATGTTATTAGTGTGTATGGATTGGCAAAGTGATATTAAACATTAATGCACTACATTGACTGTACTAACTGTACTGTATATATTGTACTGTTACTACACTGTACTGCACTACGCTGTATATTGTATTGTAATACACTACTTTGACTGTACTAACTGTACTGTATATATTGTACTGTTACTGCACTACCCTGTATATTGTATTGTAATGCACTACATTGACTGTACTAACTGTACTGTATATATTGTACTGTTACTATACTGTACTGCACTACTGTATATTGTATTGTAATGCACTACATTGACTGTACTAACTGTACTGTATATATTGTACTGTTACTACACTGTACTACTGTATATTGTATTGTAATGCACTACATTGACTGTACTAACTGTACTGTATATATTGTACTGTTACTACACTGTACTGCACTACTGTGTATTGTATTGTAATGCACTACATTGACTGTACTAACTGTACTGTATATATTGTACTGTTACTACACTGTACTGCACTACTGTGTATTGTATTGTAATGCACTACATTGACTGTACTAACTGTACTGTATATATTGTACTGCTACCACACTACTGTATGAAGTCAGAATGCTTACTTGATAATATCATAACCTTGACATATTGATACAGCAGAAACAAAATTCTTCTGATGTTCAGGATGTTCTCCTAAATACTTCACCAATATATTTCCACCCATAGAAAAACCAACACCAATCAGACGAGTATTAGAATAATTGTTTAAGATAAAACTAACCATTGCATCAAGTTCATGTGTACTGCCTGAAATTATAAACAAAATTATAATACGTCTAAAGTATCTGAATGTAATGTAATGTCACATTATGTAAGGTCTCACAATGTAATGTAAGGTCTCACAATGTAACGCAATTAGGTCTCACAATGTAATGTAAGGTCTCACAATGTAATGTAAGGTCTCACAATGTAATGTATGGTCTCACAATATAATGTAAGGTCTCACATTGTAATATAAGGTCTCACAATGTAATGTAAGGTCTTACAATGTAATATAAGGTCTCACAATGTAATGTAAGGTCTCACAATGTAATGTAAGGTCTCACAATGTAATGTAAGGTCTCACAATGTATTATGTAAGGTCTCACAATGTAATGTAAGGTCTCACAATGTAATGTAAGGTCTTGCAATGTAAGGTAAGGTCTCACAATGTAATGTAACGTCTCACAATGTAAGGTCTCACAATGTAATGTAAGGTCTCACAATGTAATGTAAGGTCTCGCATACAAGACTGACCATATGTAAAAATCCTTTTCGAGGTGAGTTTTACTGGCAAGACACCCAAGTGATTAAGAACAACAACACGATATCCAAGACTGGTTGAATATTCACAAAATAATTGAATATAAGCTGCCTTGCTATCATTAGCGATACCAGGAACTACAGCAATAGTAAAGTCAATCACAATCTATAAAATAAAATATTATCAGTAATTAATAATAATTATACCATCACTGCACTTTCAACACTCCACTCTACTCAGTACAATACTCTACTCCACTTCACTCCACTGCCAGACGACCACTGCACTCCACTCCATTTCACTCTAGTCTACTCCACTCCAACCCGGCCTCTAATTTCCACTCCACTTCACTCCACTCTACTTCACTCTAACCCACTCCACTCTACTCCATTTCACTTCCGTTCACTTCACTCCACTCCACTTGACTCACTTCACTCTACTCTACTCTACTGCACTCCACTCCACTCTACTCTACTTCACTCTACTCCACTCCACTCTACTCCACTCTACTTCACTCTACTCCACTCTACTCCACTCCACTCCACTCTACTCCACTCTACTTCACTCTACTCCACTCCACTACACTCTACTCCACTCCACTCTACTCCACTCCACTCTACTCCACTCCACTCTACTTCACTCTACTCCACTCCACTCTACTCCACTCCACTCTACTCTACTCTACTCTACTCCACTTCACTCAAACATGTGTTGCAAAAAACAGACCTTTTCTTTTTCTTCTGCAGTTGGTTCAAAAATATCAAATATAACAGTAGAGTTATCCTCTAGTTTTACACTATGGCGACTGGTTGCCTTGAAGTTAAGAACTGGACTAACTTTAGCAAATGCAAACGTCTGTAAATGACCATTTTTGCCCCATAATAATGGAGGAGCATATCTAAAAAATTAAAAAATAGATTCCCAATGTTTTTCCACATGGGTTCGAGTCCTGTCTGGAGCTCTGCAGATCAAGAACTAACAAAACTTTACAAACTCCAAGCTGAAAGTACTATACTAACTAACGACAGCTTGTAGAGCAAGAGCTAACAAAACTTTACAAACTCCAAGCTGAAAGTACTATACTAACTAACGACAGCTTGTAGAGCAAGAACTAACAAAACTTTACAAAATCCAAGCTGAAAGTACTATACTAACTAACGACAGCTTGTAGAGCAAGAACTAACAAAACTTTACAAACTCTAAGCTGAAACTACTATACTAACTAACGACAGCTTGTAGAGCAAGAACTAACAAAACTTTACAAACTCCAAGCTGAAAGTACTATACTAACTAACGACAGCTTGTAGAGCAAGAACTAACAAAACTTTACAAACTCCAAGCTGAAAGTACTATACTAACTAACGACAGCTTGTAGAGCAAGAACTAACAAAACTTTACAAACTCTAAGCTGAAACTACTATACTAACTAACGACAGCTTGTAGAGCAAGAACTAACAAAACTTTACAAAATCCAAGCTGAAACTACTATACTAACTAACGACAGCTTGTAGAGCAAGAACTAACAAAACTTTACAAACTCTAAGCTGAAACTACTATACTAACTAACGACAGCTTGTAGAGCAAGAACTAACAAAACTTTACAAAATCCAAGCTGAAACTACTATACTAACTAACGACAGCTTGTAGAGCAAGAACTAACAAAACTTTACAAACTCCAAGCTGAAAGTACTATACTAACTAACGACAGCTTGTAGAGCAAGAACTAACAAAACTTTACAAACTCCAAGATGAAAGTACTATACTAACTAACGACAGCTTGTAGAGCAAGAACTAACAAAACTTTACAAACTCCAAGCTGAAACTACTATACTAACTAACGACAGCTTGTAGAGCAAGAACTAACAAAACTTTACAAACTCCAAGATGAAAGTACTATACTAACTAACGACAGCTTGTAGAGCAAGAACTAACAAAACTTTACAAACTCCAAGCTGAAAGTACTATACTAACTAACGACAGCTTGTAGAGCAAGAACTAACAAAACTTTACAAACTCCAAGCTGAAAGTACTATACTAACTAACGACAGCTTGTAGAGCAAGAACTAACAAAACTTTACAAACTCCATTGAAATTGACTCAAATTGACTATAATTATAATAAACAGTTTATATTAAAGTGAAAATTTACTATAAAACCGTAAATTTAGATATTAATTATTAGTCACTATTCTAAGCAAATTGTTACTTTATTTTAATTGAAGATACAGAGTAAAAAATGTGACAATAATAAGCTTTACCTTTCATGAAATATCGGGCACAGCTTCAAGATTTTATCCACAAATGTGTCATGTTTATCGTAAAACAATTTTGGAGGTTTTGGCTGTTCTCCAAGATTCAGAAACTTTAAAATCACATAGACAATAATTAAAACGAGAAACAACGACACAGAAATATCAGACATGATTGATAACGAAGAGAAGAACGATTTTAGGAAACTAGAAAAGCAAAAAGGCAGCAAATATCTAATTTATTCACAAGCATAATTTGTTCGTAATTTATTCATAATTTGTTCGTAATTTATTCGTATTTTGTTCGTAATTTATTATATTTTGTTCATAATTTATACGTAATTTAATCGTAATTCATTTATAATTTATTCGTAATTTAATCGTTATTTATTCGTAATTCATTTATAATTTATTCGTAATTCAATCGTAATTTATTCCTAATTCATATTGATAATTTATTTAAGATACAGCACAGCTTACCCAAACGCAATTTTGGATATTTTTTTAGCAATTTTTACAGAAACAAAATTGTCTTAAAATTGCCCAAAATCTCATCACGATTTTATATGGTATATATCTTATATTTATATATTCTAATTTCAATACTTGTATTACTAACCTCAAAAAATTTTTTTCGCAAATCTAAAAGCCCTTATTGAGTGAATTAGGCCAGTGAATAAATTATTGGTATTGGACATTTCTTTGGTCTTCTGTAGTCCACCAAAGTTGCAAAAATTGGCATCTGCATGTCCCATGGCGGAGCAGGAAAGGGAATGGGTATATTCCTGGTGTGACGTCAGACAAATCAAACAAGGAACTCCTTTGAGCTCTGTCTGCTGAATACATAGAATTTTTACTTTGCGTTAGTTGGGAAAATGAATTTTCAACCCAAAAAATTATATGTATTCACCAGACAGAGCTCAAAGGAGTTCCTTGTTTGACTTGTCTGACGTAACACCAGGAATATACCCATTCCCTTTCCTGCTCCGCCATGGGACATGCAGGTGCAACTTTGGTGGTCTACAGAAGACCAACGAAACGTCCAATACCAATAATTTATTAACTGGCCTAATTCACTCAATAAGGGCTTTTAGATTTGCGAAAATTTTTTTTTGAGGTTAGTGGCACTTTAACCGTTTTGAAATCAACACCGTGGGATTGGCGAGACGTGATTGGCTAAGGGCACATTCATGTGACAATAATGCATTGGTTCAATGAAAACCTAATACGTTTCCAAGGTAAACAGTTAACTTTGACGTTGACATAAAACATGTTTTAACGGACGGTGTACACGCTTAGGTGCCAACGACTGTACAGTATTTTATACGATTTTATCGAAACTTTTATATCACAATCTGGGGGTTTGGGCTCCCTATGTAGTTGACACAGAGCGCGCGTGCAGACTGGGACTAGCAATAACCATGGAAACAATTCGCCATCTTTTATTTAAACTTTTGTTTTTGATATTTTCAAAGTGCGAGAGAGAGAGAGAGTGAAAATGCCTGCCACAGATGAACCAATTTATTGTTCACAACAAATAAATATTCCTCCAGAATTACCAGATATTTTAAAGCAATTCACCAAGGCTGCTATAAGGACTCAACCAAACGATGTTTTAGAATGGTCGGCTGCGTAAGTCACATAAATATTTATAGACTTTTGTTGTATTGCTTTTAATATAGTTGGTTTTTAGTTAGTTGATTGATTGGTTGACTGGTTGGTTGGACGGATGGTTGATTGATTCGTTGGTTGGTTGGTTGGTTGGTTGGTTGATTGGTTGGTTGATTGATGGTTGATTGATGGATTGGTTGGATGGATGATGGTTGGTTTGTTGATTGGTTGGATGGATGATGGTTGGTTTGTTGATTGGTTGGATGGATGGTGGATTGGATGGTTGGTTGATTGATTGGTTGGATGGATGGTTGGTTGATTGATTGGATTGTTGGTTGGATGGATGGATGGTTGATTGATTGGTTGCCTGGTTGGATGGATGGTTGATTGGTCCAAAGTTGATTGGTGGTTGTCTGGTTGATTGATTGGATGGTTGGTTGATTGGATGGTTGGTTGATTGGTTGGTCCAAGGTTGATTGGTGGTTGTCTGGTTGATTGATTGATTGGATGGTTGGTTGGATGGATGGATGGATGGTTGGTTGATTGGTTGGTTGGATGGTCCAAAGTGGATTGGTTGGATGATTGGTTGATTAGATGATTGGTTAGGCGATTGGTTAGATGGTTGGTTGGTTGGTTGCAGATTAGATGGTTGGTTAGTAATTAGATGGTTGATTGGTTGGTTGGATGGATGGTTGGTGTTCTATGGCTTAATGCTTTGACTCTGACTGATTAAAACTAGCCAAGAGTGTAATACAGTATTCATCCTTCATTTCATGCTTTATTTTTTTAAAACAGTTATTTTGAAGCATTATCAAAAGGAGAACCACTTCCAGTCAAAGACCGTCTTGAGGTTCCTCTTGGCTCAGCTTTGGAAAAACCAATAACACAAGGTCTCTTAGGAGTCCTGCATAAACAGGTATAGTATTTAAAGGAAAGTGAAAAAGTGGTAATTTAACTGCTGAAATTTTTAGCAATAAAATACATGCACTGATATTTTGAACAGAGCCCAATCATCACATGTAAAAATCTCACAGCTTGTTAATAGGATGTGTTTGCAACAAGCTTGCAGTTGAGAAGCAGGCTGTTAACAAGTTGTGATTACCAGCTTGTTGTTGTCAACCTTGTAGCAACTTGTTAAGTTGCAGAGCAGTAACAAGTTGTTGGAACCACCTGTCACAAGTCCATTGAAGTCACCATCTTTGTTACAAGTTCTCAATGTCAACCTGTTACAGACTTGTTACCAAACTGGGAACAACCAGTGCAAATGCATCCAGGCTGGTGACAGCTTGTTGGAACAGCCTTGTAACAACTTGCTGGCATTGGAACCTGGGTGTTTTACGCATGTAGGTAACCAGCATTGCCGTGATTATAAACGTATATTATACAGAACTCATTGACTAACCTCGACTTGGCAACAGCCTTCTCAGTGGTTAGGCTATTAGGGAAAAGTTAGGATATACTGTACTTTACAGGGTCAAAAGTTCTACAATGACTATTTGATAATTTCTTTAACAGTTGGGTTCAAAGCCAATAATTGAATTGTCATCGCTGGAAGAAAAATGGAGACATTTGTCACTACCAAACGACACCCTATCTGAGATTTTAAGGTATAGTTAATAACTATTCAAACGTTTGCCTACATCCGCTACAACCCCCAAAACCAAGGCAACCAATGACATGTAGTGTGTTTTTTTAGACTTGGGAGTTTTGCTGAAGAAATAACATGGCTGCATTACCTCGCCTTGGCCACAGTGACAATTAGCGAGGTAATTATGGAAGAGGTTCTTATCGAGGCAATCTTGGTGGAAATGGATTTGCTGCCTGGGCTGTGTAGAATTCAATGGTCCCTTTATTGTTTTACTCTAAGAACCCTCAGACATCCTAGGCAGCAATGGGTTAACTGAGTCTGGAAATTAAGAGAGCAATTGCCAATGGCCCCACAATAGATAGAATAGATGTGGCCTTCCAAATTACTGTGTATGTTTTTCATTGCTATAGAACTTAGCCATGGCCATGAAAACAGTGTGTGAAATTCTGACTACAGACCTAGAGGGAGGTCCTTCCAGAATCGACTTTAACACATTCAAAGAGCTGTACACATACCTTGCAATGATCGATGGAGAAATTCCCAAAGAACATATCAATGCAGTACTGGAACATTTACAGTATGACGTGTGAGTGAACTATCAGAAGCATTATATAATTCATAATTATTAACTCTACCAAACAGCACTGATTTTTTCTGGGTACTCCAGTTTCCTCCTGTAGTAACACTGGATCAATGAGGGATGGTCCTTACTGGACCTCTAGAGAGAACAGTTTAGATATGACTGATAGGGTTATCCAGTATAAATAAAGTTAAGTTTAGTTTACTGCAGTTTCCTTCTGTAGTAACACTGGATCAATGAGGGATGGTCTTTACTGGACCTCTAGAGAGAACAGTTTACTGTAGATGTGACTGCTATCAATAAAGTTAGATTAGTTTACTCTAGTTTCCTTCTGTAGCAACACTGGATCAATGAGGGATGGTCTTTACTGGACCTCCAGAGAGAACAGTTTAGATATAACTGATAGAATTATCCAGTATAAATAAAGTTAGTTTAGTTTACTCCAGTTTCCTTCTGTAGTAACACTGGATCAATGAGGGATGATCCTTACTGTACCTCTAGGAAGAACAGTTTAGATATTATAACTGATAGGGTTATCCAGTATAAATAAAGTTTAGTTCACATGTAGAGATTTCAGGACCAAGTATCAAAACTTGTTACCTCCTTTTGTTTTTTTAGAGAGAAGCAGAATGGTTTAATTTCACCAAAGAACTTTATGCATGATTCATGCCCCCCTCTAGCACCTAGGGTGTAATAAAACATTTGAGTGAACCTCAAAACAGAGTAATTGTTAGATACCTGTACAATGTTTATATTGGTATACGTACTGTATAAAAATTATTATTATTGGGTGTAATGTAAAGTCAGTACAGTATTATTTAACCAAGTATCTACCAAACTGTGATACAATAAAATTAATAAACTGGAGTTTGGAGCTACAGACACACTGTATATTATAATTATTTCACATGTTATTGTCGTTATATTGTATAAAATAATTTAAGGTGGCTCCATACAGTTTCTAGAAAAATGGAAAATGCAAGTTTGAGAGACCAAAACACGTGCATAAACAATTCGGAAAAATAATAAAACTAAATGTTATAATGCATAGTTGAACAGTCTGACAATCAAAAACTGTTACCAAATAAATAGCAACAGTTGTTGCTATGGCAACAATGACGTTTCAAAATGGCTGCCAATTACCCTTCAAACTAATTTAATTCGAAAACAACTTTGGTGACACCCCAATAGGCCGATTTAAAAAAAGTTCTGTAGACCCAAATTTTTAAAAAATTAACAAACATGATTTTTCCGAGAGAAAAAATTATTTGTTCTACAAAATTTTTTTAAATCGGCCTATTGATTACTCGTACTTCAAGAAAAGTTTTAGTGAAAAAAATATATGGAGGGTCATCAAAGCTTTTTTCGACTTAAATTAATTTGAAGAATAATTGGCAGCCATTTTAAAACGTCACTGTTGCCATAGTAACAACTGTTGCTATTTATTTGGTAACAGTTTTTTAACTATGCATAACATTTAGTTTTATTCTTTTTCCAAATTGTTTATGCACGTGTTTTGGACTCTCAAACTTGTATTTTCCATTTTTCAAGAAACTGTGTGGAGCCACCTTAATACAATAATAATATTGAAAAGTCAGACTCCCACACTGACCACTGAGACAGGTCAAGTCAGTCAGATTTTCAAATTTAAACATTGTTGTTCATTCAAGGGGCCCTACTCTACCTCTGCTGTCTGAGCCAGCCAAAAATGGTTCCTTTATTGTTTTACTCTGTCTAACACCAGATGATTTTACTCATCAAAGAGAGAACCCTCAGACATCCTAGACAGCAATGAGTTAACAAGTGATTAACCCATTCCTGCCTGAGCTGGTCAAAAATGGTCCCTTTATTGTTTTACTCTGTCTAACACCAGATGATTTTACTCATCAAAGAGAGAACCCTCAGACATCCTAGGCAGCAATGAGTTAACAAGTGATTAACCCATTCCTGCCTGAGCTGGTCAAAAATGGTTCCTTTATTGTTTTACTCTGTCTAACACCAGATGATTTTAGTCAAAGAGAGATCCTCAGCCATCCTAGGCAGCAATGAGTTTAAAATATTGAGCACAAACAGCATTTGACTTCCAATATTATCATTAACTCCTTAGAAATGTTACTTTTTAATTGCCGTTACAACTTTTGCTATAAAAATTGCTTACCAGTGTCTGTATTATTTCATCGATATTAGTTAATTGTGTCTTTTAGTCTTTCAATAAAAATTTTATTCATGACTGTTTTAACAGTACTGAGAAAAACCTGAGGGAATTGGGAACTTAGTTCATTAACTTCAGCATCTAATACCTTGTCACAACGAACTAACCCTAAATAAATAAAATTAAACAATATTATTATATAAAATAGAGTGTTTTATTGATTTTTCCACCACTAATAAAAGTGATAATCTCACATGTGTGATTATTTATGATAATCTCACATGTGACGATTATCGCTGAATCAGCATTATAGTTTAATGCAATTTTTGCAAGGCAATAGGACAATTTTCTTATATAATAAACAGAACAATACATGGATGCTTGGAAATATGAAATTTATTTCTCGTGTTGAACAGGATATGTCACTTGTTCACTTCACTCACTTGCGAGATATCCTTGTCAACACTCGAAATAAATTTCATATTTCCGCACATCCATGTATTTATTCTCTATTTAGCTGCATGAAACAGGCTTCAATTACCATTTTGCCTTGGAACAATAGGCAATAGACCTTATTCAAAAATGGCTGATGAATTAAAATTCTTTTATATACATATAAATTAGCCCTTATGAACTCGTTTTCATGTGGGGAATTCAAAAGAATTTTTACTTAAAAACAAGGTCATAAGGGCTAATTTATATGCACATAAAAGAATTCTAATTCGGTGGCCATTTTTGAATAAGGTCTATAGCATAATGGTTTATAGCCAAAATTGAAATACCTTCCCACTTCTGAAGTTTGTTGTGTATTACTGTATTTCTGTAGCTACAGAAACATGAGAAAAATCTAGTGAAAAGTCACTTATTCTTGATTTATTTTATTTTCGAACGTTGGTATCAATTTGCGGGAAACATTCATTATATTAATTTAGCATAAATACACAGGTGATTATAGAAAATCACGAGCACTGATTGGTCGAGCTACTTCGGATTAATTCTCGATAATCACCTGCAGCGTTTATTCTAAATGGCCGCCAGCTAAGTTGTCATGCAACAGACGAGGAAATTAACAATTTTAAAGAAAATGTTGTTCCTAAAAGTACAAAAATGTGCATTTATACTAAAACAATTATTCGCCTAAGGCTCAGTGAATATCGGTGAATAATAACCTCGACTTTGTCTCGGTTATTATACAACGATATTCACCTCGCCTTCGGCGAATAATTGTTAAATAATAAAATTCCATGAAAGCTAAATTATACTTTTTATTCATGCTTTTCAACAAAAAAATTTCCTCATGCTTCAGTAGTGACTACAGAATTACAGTTTAATACGCAACAAACTACAGAAGTGGAAGTGGGAAGGTATTTCCATTTCGACTGTAAAATAATCTGGGGGGAGGGGTACCCTCTTGGATTCACGGTAGGGGGTACCACTAAGCATCTGAAAGCCTAACCCCCCTGTTCCAGACTAAGGAATTGAATATTTTGGAGACCTTGTTCCAGACAAAATTGGGGGGGGGGATGGTGCCCTATTCCACACTAGAAGAAGAAAGTACCTGGTATCTTTTTAAAAAACAGACCCAGTTCCAGACTAAAACTGTAATTTATATACCATGTTCTAGACTAAAAATGGCAAAAACCTTTCCCTGTCGAGTGGAACATCCCTGTATACTGTAGCCTATATATGGGAGTACCCCCCCCCTCTGGGAAAATAATGGTATTAGGTGCTACTCAGAGTGACAAACCAATACTGGGTAGGAGTCAAACCCAGAACCTTTGGTTTACTAGTCTAATGTTCTACCAACTGAGCTCTAAACCATACCTTGTATAAATAAAATAAATTCATAATATACTGTAATGCAGTGTATACAATAATTACAGTATTGTACTTGTACCTAAATGTTTGAGGTTTCGACAGCCTTGTAGAACATGCCTTGCCCCAACTTCTGTTATGGCAGGACACCAGCTAACATCAAGACGCTGAAGACTTTTGCAATGTTCTCCCAAGTGAAAAAGACCTGTAACATTAGGAATTATTGTTTTACTCTGTCTAACACCAGATGATTTTACTCTGCCATCAAAGAGAGAACCCTCAGACATCCTAGGCAGCAATGAGTTAACAAGTCATTAACCCATTCCTGCCTGAGCTGGTCAAAAATGGTCCCTTTATTGTTTTACTCTGTCTAACACCAGATGATTTTACTCATCAAAGAGAGAACCCTCAGACATCCTAGGCAGCAATGAGTTAACAAGTGATTAACCCATTCCTGCCTGAGCTGGTCAAAAATGGTCCCTTTATTGTTTTACTCTGTCTAACACCAGATGATTTTACTCATCAAAGAGAGAACCCCCAGACATCCTAGGCAGCAATGAGTTAACAAGTGATTAACCCATTCGTGCCTAAGCTGGCCAGAAGGCCTCAAATATGGACAGCTTGCAATACTTTAAAATGAAGTTTAGTGTACTTTTACCCTGATCTGTGATTTTGTTGTGCACAAGAAACAGATACTTTAGCATCTTGCATTTCTCACTGATTTCAAATGCTGCTCTGTCTGTCAGATTATGACAAAGACCTAAATTTAAACACTCTAGTTTTGGACATGCCTCAACCAGACTACAAACATCGTCGTCATCCAATAAAACACCACGCAGGTCCAACCACAGAATATTAGGGCAGTACAGTGTGATATGATAGACGCACTGCTTTGTGAGTCCACAGAATGGTAGTCGTAGTGACTGTAACCGAGGACAACCCTGGACTAATGTTAATAAGCCATTGTCTCTGATGTCAGTGATACGTTCCATTGACAGTGATTTCAGCATACTACAATGGTTGCCAATGGAGATGAGGGTGTCGGTTGTTAGCTTTGGACATTGATCTATGATCAGTTCTTCCAATTCTGGACAGCCCTGACATACCTAGAAAATTAGAGTGTTGTGTAGGTAGTGTTTTAGATAGAGCAAAGTGAAAAGATGGTAAACTGCTGAGAATAGTTTTAATAATGAAATATTGACGTTTCAAGCAGAGTTCTTCATCAGAGTAAAAAGTAGAGTGTTGTGTAGGCAGTGTTTTAGATAGAGCAAAGTGAAAAGATGGTAAACTGCTGAGATTAGTTTTGATGAAATATATGATGAAGCAAAGTGAAAAGATGGTAGCTTTCATGCAGCCATTTTTTCCACTCCTGGAAAACTCAGGAATTTCTCAAATTTTCTAGGAGGGGGAAGACAGCTGCATGCAAGTGAAAATGTGGTCCAGATGTTCTTTCCTGCACGACCTTGCAATATTGACAGTAATATTGCAATGTTGACTTTCAAATGATGCATGCGATTTCTTAGAAAGTTGCTAAAAATTTGCTTTTTAAATATCAAACTTCACATAATACAAAGTTCTATTGAGAGTCAGAACAATTAATTCTAAGTAAATTTCATGTTATGTGAAATTCGATATTTAAAATGCAAATTTGTAGCAGCTTGCCAATAATTGCTGTGTATCATTTGCAAGTCAACGTTGCTGTCAATATTGCAAGGTCTTGTGGGAAAGAACATCCAGTTTGACAGTCTGTAAAAGGTTTAAAAATCTTCAAAGTCTTGCTGCATGCCTAAATTTATATATACTTACTTTTTGCATGCCATCATTGGAGAAATTTACTGATAACGATATATCTAGCTTTTTCAAGCACTGACAGTATTCACCGACAGCTTTCAAAACTCGATCAGATAGTTCACAATGCACCAGAGTTAACTCCACTAATGACGAACACTGTCTCAATGCAGAACAAACGCCAACATCAGTCAGGTAGGACCCTTCAGAAATCCTTAGGTTGACAACGTTACTACTCAACGAAGTCAGCCGAATCAGTTCCTCATCATTAATAGAACTGCAGTGTTCTCTTAAATCCAGACACCTCCACAGACTAGGATCCCGACAAGCTTTGCGCCATAATTTATTAACCAGACTAAGCTGGCATAACTCAGTTATTTTAAAAAACTGCAAAATACCCAAAAATATCACCCAAGGCAACGTAGAAAAGTTAAAAATGGACTCAGTGTTCTCAATTGTAGAAGCACAAATGTCTTTATCTTCGTTTAAATCCTTAAAAGAATCGTTATGAAGGTCCTTCTCTTCCCCAAACTCAGAACAATGGTTGCCATTTAACTCCTCTGAATTAAAGCTTTCTTCCATATTTCTGGATGTTTGAGGTTTTGAATTATCAAAAGTGGCTTCCTCACTTCAAAAGGAGTAAACAAATCCAAAAATTAAAGTTCCAGAAAGCTTTATTCCGCGACATTCCGATGCGGCGTTCAAACGTTTGGAAAAACGCTCCTGTTGGATTTTCCAGGATCCCCCCCCCCCAGTTTCCCGCCCTCGCCCCACTCTCCTTCGCCGAGCGACTGACCGCGCATCAGGTAAGAAGTCTGGGAATGAGAACGCGCGTCAAGTATTTTCAGCCTGGGGACAAGGTTAGTAATTACCCAGAAATCTCTTCGAGTTTGGTTCGAAATCCAAGATGGCCGCCTCAAGGTCTGTTGGTGTGTTTAGAAGACTGTTTGGAAATGTTGTTAAGAATGGTTTTTGTGGACATAAATCGTTGTTTTCTTATGGATATATGAATAATGGTTACATACAGGTATATAAATTGCTCCTGTGTGTAGTTTATATGGTAGTCTGTAGTTGTCAGTTATGGTACTGTAGTCTGTAGTTATGGTACTGTAGTCTGTAGTTATGTTACTGTAGTCTGTAGTTGTGGTACCGTAGTCTGTAGTTATGGTGTTGTAGTCTGTAGTTATGGTACTGTAGTCTGTAGTTATGGTACTGTAGTCTGTAGTTATGTTACTGTAGTCTGTAGTTGTGGTACCGTAGTCTGTAGTTATGGTGTTGTAGTCTGTAGTTATGGTACTGTAGTCTGTAGTTATGGTACTGTAGTCTGTAGTTGTGGTACCGTAGTCTGTAGTTATGGTGTTGTAGTCTGTAGTTGTGGTACTGTAGTCTGTAGTTATGGTACTGTAGTCTGTAGTTATGGTACTGTAGTCTGTAGTTATGGTACTGTAGTCTGTAGTTATGGTACTGTAGTATGTAGTTATGGTACTGTAGTCTGTAGTTATGGTACTGTAGTCTGTAATTATGGTACTGTAGTCTGTAGTTATGGTACTGTAGTCTGTAGTTATGGTACTGTAGTCTGTAGTTATGGTGCTGTAGTCTGTAGTTATGGTACTGTAGTCTGTAGTTATGGTACTGTAGTCTGTAGTTATGGTGCTGTAGTCTGTAGTTATGGTACTGTAGTCTGTAGTTATGGTACTGTAGTCTGTAGTTATGGTACTGTAGTCTGTAGTTATGGTACTGTAGTCTGTAGTTATGGTACTGTAGTCAGTAGTTATGGTACTGTTGTCTGTAGTTATGGTACTGTAGTCTGTAGTTATGGTACTGTTGTCTGTAGTTATGGTACTGTTGTCTGTAGTTATGGTACTGTAGTCTGTAGTTATGGTACTGTAGTCTGTAGTTATGGTACTGTAGTCTGTAGTTATGGTACTGTTGTCTGTAGTTATGGTACTGTAGTCTGTAGTTATGGTACTGTAGTCTGTAGTTATGGTACTGTAGTCTGTAGTTATGGTGCTGTAGTCTGTAGTTATGGTGTTGTAGTCTGTAGTTGTGGTACTGTTGTCTGTAGTTATGGTACTGTAGTCTGTAGTTATGGTACTGTAGTCTGTAGTTGTGGTACTGTAGTCTGTAGTTATGGTACTGTTGTCTGTAGTTATGGTACTGTAGTCTGTAGTTATGGTACTGTAGTCTGTAGTTGTGGTACTGTAGTCTGTAGTTATGGTACTGTTGTCTGTAGTTATGGTACTGTAGTCTGTAGTTATGGTACTGTAGTCTGTAGTTATGGTACTGTAGTCTGTAGTTATGGTACTGTAGTCTGTAGTTATGGTACTGTAGTCTGTAGTTATGGTACTGTAGTCTGTAGTTATGGTACTGTTGTCTGTAGTTATGGTACTGTAGTCTGTAGTTATGGTACTGTTGTCTGTAGTTATGGTACTGTTGTCTGTAGTTATGGTACTGTAGTCTGTAGTTATGGTACTGTTGTCTGTAGTTATGGTACTGTTGTCTGTAGTTATGGTACTGTTGTCTGTAGTTGTGGTACTGTTGTCTGTAGTTATGGTACTGTTGTCTGTAGTTATGGTACTGTTGTCTGTAGTTATGGTACTGTTGTCTGTAGTTATGGTACTGTTGTCTGTAGTTGTGGTACTGTAGTCTGTAGTTGTGGTACTGTAGTCTGTAGTTGTGGTACTGTAGTCTGTAGTTGTGGTACTGTAGTCTGTAGTTGTGGTACTGTAGTCTGTAGTTGTGGTACTGTAGTCTGTAGTTATGGTACTGTAGTCAGTAGTTATGGTACTGTAGTTATGGTACTATAGTCTGTAGTTATGGTACTGTAGTTATGGTACTGTAGTCTGTAGTTATGGTACTGTAGTTATGGTACTGTAGTCTGTAGTTATGGTACTGTAGTCTGTAGTTATGGTACTGTAGTCTGTAGTTATGGTACTGTAGTCTGTAGTTATGGTACTGTAGTTATGGTACTGTAGTCTGTAGTTATGGTACTGTAGTTATGGTACTGTAGTCTGTAGTTATGGTACTGTAGTCTGTAGTTATGGTACTGTAGTCTGTAGTTATGGTACTGTAGTCTGTAGTTATGGTACTGTAGTCTGTAGTTATGGTACTGTAGTCTGTAGTTGTGGTACTGTAGTCTGTAGTTATGTTACTGTAGTCTGTAGTTATGGTACTGTAATCTGTAGTTATGGTACTGTAGTCTGTAGTTATGGTACTGTAGTCTGTAGTTATGGTACTGTAGTCTGTAGTTATGGTGCTGTAGTCTGTAGTTATGGTGCTGTAGTCTGTAGTTATGGTGCTGTAGTCTGTAGTTATGGTACTGTAGTCTGTAGTTATGGTACTGTAGTCTGTAGTTATGGTACTGTAGTCTGTAGTTATGGTACTGTAGTCTGTAGTTATGGTACTGTAGTCTGTAGTTATGGTACTGTAGTCTGTAGTTATGTTACTGTAGTCTGTAGTTATGGTACTGTAGTCTGTAGTTATGGTACTGTAGTCTGTAGTTATGGTACTGTAGTCTGTAGTTATGGTACTGTAGTCTGTAGTTATGGTACTGTAGTCTGTAGTTATGGTACTGTAGTCTGTAGTTATGGTACTGTAGTCTGTAGTTATGGTACTGTAGTCTGTAGTTATGGTACTGTAGTCTGTAGTTATGGTACTGTAGTCTGTAGTTATGGTACTGTAGTCTGTAGTTATGGTATTGTAGTCTGTAGTTATGGTACTGTAGTCTGTAGTTATGGTACTGTAGTCTAGTTATGGTACTGTAGTCTGTAGTTATGGTACTGTAGTCTGTAGTTATGGTATTGTAGTCTGTAGTTATGGTATTGTAGTCTGTAGTTATGGTACTGTAGTCTGTAGTTATGGTACTGTAGTCTGTAGTTATGGTACTGTAGTCTGTAGTTATGGTACTGTAGTCTGTAGTTATGGTACTGTAGTCTGTAATTATGGTACTGTAGTCTGTAGTTATGGTACTGTAGTCTGTAGTTATGGTACTGTAGTCTGTAGTTATGGTACTGTAGTCTGTAGTTATGGTACTGTAGTCTGTAATTATGGTACTGTAGTCTGTAGTTATGGTACTGTAGTCTGTAGTTATGGTACTGTAGTCTGTAGTTATGGTACTGTAGTCTGTAGTTATGGTGCTGTAGTCTGTAGTTATGGTACTGTAGTCTGTAGTTATGGTACTGTAGTCTGTAGTTATGGTACTGTAGTCTGTAGTTATGGTGCTGTAGTGTGTAGTTATGGTACTGTACTCTGTAGTTATGCTACTGTAGTCTGTACTATAGTCTAGTTATTTTTGTATCATTAACATAAGACTTATCTCGTGTATATTCTTTCTCTTTAGCAACCATCATTTATTGCATCTCGTTCAATAACCCTCCTTACAAAGTTCAATGTTGTTGACAACAGCAAGCAAGGTCAAAAGACCAAACGTTACAAGAAAGCGTACGCTATTGGCTTCTTCAAGAACAACAAACGACAAACGGCAGATATCGGTGACATAATTAAAGTCGCCGTCAGGGGCCAGACTTGTCGGGCTTTAATTGTGGGTACGAGAAAACCGAAAGGACACAATATGGTGCCAAGATACGATAATAACAATGTTGTGTTAGTCGATGAAAATTTAGCTCCATTAGGAACAAGGATTCGAGGCCCAATACCAAGCATTTTACGAAAGCAAAAAGACAAATATTCAAAAGTGTTAGCTATTGCATCGAAGTTTACATAACATTGGAAATAGTCAGAAAAAGGTTATTTAATGGCTGCCTCGTACCCAGACATGACTGTACACAAATATATTTTAATGGTGCATTTATGTTTCAGACATAGTTTAATTCTACTCTGGCTTAAATGTTAATTTTGAATGTACTTTAAAGGCCATTGGCAACAAAAATTAAGTTTGTCTAATTTGAAAGAACTCGTAAAATTGTAATAGAAGATCCTTTACAATATTTTCGTATTTTTCTTCGTTTTCAAGATATTTCAATTTGTTTAATATGTAAATGAATCGTCTCTGACGTCATGAGCAGAGTACAGTATTTTCACACGTAGAAAAATCAGTTATATCTCTAAATTTATTCTACGAAATCGCTTGAAACTGTGCACATACTATAAAAACGCCTTGTGACACTGAACATTTCATAACTGATGTTCCTTTGTGTAAAAATACTGTACCCTCCTCATTACGTCAGAGCCCATCTCATTTACATATAAAACAAAGCGAGAGTAGCATTACATGTCTGATTCTTTGTGTGTCTGTTTTTGCATTTGCCAAGCCTCTACTACATTTGTCGTAAAGATTTAGATTTAAGAAAAAAAAGTTTTAATTTACTTTACACTGAACAGTTGTAAATTATAACTGATTTGTCATCAGAAACCGAGACGACTTTAGTTCCATTTGCATTGTATTTGACACTCCAGACCTAAAGAAGGAAGAGAGTACATATGGAGGCATGGTTGGAGCAAGGTGTAGTGCACTGTCTCTCACGACTGAAGTTAAGCCAGGTTGAATGGGGTTAGTATTTGGATGTGTGACCTACATTAGCACAAGCTGTTAGCGCACTGCCTCTCACTGCTGAAGTTAAGTCAGGTTGAATGGGGTTAGTATTTGGATGGGTGACCCACATTAGCGCAAGCTGTTAGCGCACTGCCTCTCACTGCTGAAGTTAAGTCAGGTTGAATGGGGTTAGTATTTGGATGGGTGACCTACATTAGCACAAGCTGTTAGCGCACTGCCTCTCACTGCTCTGAAGTTAAGCCAGGTTGAATGAGGTTAGTACTTGGATAAGTGACCTACATTAGCACAAGCTGTTAGTGTACTGCCTCTCACCGCTGAAGTTAAGTCAGGTTGAATGGGGTTAGTATTTGGATGAGTGACCTACATTAGCACAAGCTGTTAGTGTACTGCCTCTCGCCGCTCTGAAGTTAAGTCAGGTTGAATGGGGTTAGTATTTGGATGGGTGACCTACATTAGCACAAGCTGTTAGCGCACTGCCTCTCACTGCTCTGAAGTTAAGTCAGGTTGAATGGGGTTAGTATTTGGATGGGTGCCCTACATTAGCACAAGCTGTTAGCGCACTGCCTCTCACTGCTCTGAAGTTAAGTCAGGTTGAATGGGGTTAGTACTTGGATGGGTGACCTACATTAGCTTCATGCGAGTAGAATTGTTGGTTCTCTCCTGTGCTTCGAGGGTTTTTTACTGGGTTATTCGGTTTTCCTCCCTCCACAAAATCAACGTCATAGTTTCCCCAGTTATTTCTACAAACTAGTTCCATCAAGGAGTATATATAATAATACTAAATAATATACTACTTTACACATCCAGAGTGGTTGCACAAATGTCCACTGTCATGTTAAAATGGATCACTTATCACTCTGCTCCAATCATTACAGTTGTTACCATGCAACTCACCTGGTCTGTATGTTCGTAGAAAGTATGAAGACATTGTCTGGACCCTGCATCCCAAATTTTTACAGCTTTGTCACTAGAGCTGAAAAACCCAAAAAAACATAGGACAACATTTTTTAATTTATTTTCTTATTCGAATGATATAAGCAAATATCTCTCTTTGGTGAGTAAAATCATCTGGTGTTAGACAAAGTAAAACAATAAAGGGACCATTTTTGGCCAGTTCAGGCAGGAATGGGTTAATCACTTGTTAACTCATTGCTGCCTAGGATGTCTGAGGGTTCTCTCTTTGATGAGTAAAATCATCTGGTGTTAGACAGAGTAAAACAATAAAGGAACCATTTTTGGCCAGCTCAGGCAGGAATGGGTTAATCACTTGTTAACTCATTGCTGCCTAGGATGGCTGAGGGTTCTCTCTTTGATGAGTAAAATCATCTGGTGTTAGACAGAGTAAAACAATAAAGGAACCATTTTTGGCCAACTCAGACAGGAATGGGTTAATCACTTGTTAACTCATTGCTGCCTAGGATGGCTGAGGGTTCTCTTTTTGATGAGTAAAATCATCTGGTGTTAGACAGAGTAAAACAATAAAGGGACCATTTTTGGCCAGCTCAGGTAGGAATGAAAGGGAGGTAGGAATGGGTTAACTAGAATTGCAAAGTGTGTTTACCTTGAAGCGAAATGTGTGTTATCTGGTGAGAAGGCGACACTGAGTACCCACGAGCCATGACCTGATAGAGTACCTGCAAGATTAGCATGTTGACTGGTGGGGAGGAAGAGGAAAGAATAGAAAGAAAAGCAAGAGAATTGTCATTTTAATCTTTTAACATTTTTTGACAGTTAGTGTAATTAATTATATCCACGTATCCACTCAATCTATCTTTCTTCCTTCCTTCCCTCCCTCTTTCCTTCCTTCCTTTCCTTCCTCTCCTTTCCTTTCCTTCCCTTCCCTTCCCTCCCTCCCTGAACAATCGCAAACTGAATGGTACACATCGTACATCTTGATGTGATTATCGTCTGAAGCAGTAATAAGTAATTGTGAGTCTGGAGAAAATGTCAGTGATCGAATAGGCATAGCATGACCTGAAAATAGAAATAACATCTTTCAAACTAAACTTTCATTGCATTGTATTGCATTTTGTTGTATGATGATGATAAAGATGGTGGTGGTGATGATAATGGTGATGATGATGATGATGATGGTAATGATGATGATGATAATGGTAATGATGATAATGGTAATGATGGTGATGATGATGGTAATGGTGATGATGGTAATGGTGATGATGGTAATGGTGATGATGGTAATGGTAATGATGGTAATGATGATGATGGTAATGGTGGTAATGGTGATGATGGTAATGGTGATGATGGTAATGGTGATGATGGTAATGATGATGATGGTAATGGTGATGATGATGATGATGATGATGATGATGGTAATGATGATGATGATAATGGTAATGATGATAATGGTAATGATGGTAATGGTGATGATGGTAATGGTGATGATGGTAATGGTGATGATGGTAATGGTGATGATGGTAATGGTGATGATGGTAATGGTGATGATGGTAATGATGATAATGGTAATGATGATAATGGTAATGATGGTGATGATGATGGTAATGGTGATGATGGTAATGGTGATGATGGTAATGGTGATGATGGTAATGATGATGATGGTAATGATGATGATGGTAATGATGATGATGGTAATGGTGATGATGGTAATGGTGATGGTAATGATGATGATGGTAATGGTGATGATGGTAATGGTGATGATGGTAATGATGATGATGGTAATGGTGGTAATGATGATGATGGTAATGGTGATGATGGTAATGATGATGATGGTAATGGTGATGGTAATGGTGATGGTAATGATGATGATGGTAATGGTGATGATGATGATGGTGATGGTGATGATGGTAATGGTGATGATGATGATGGTAATGATGATGATGGTAATGGTGGTAATGGTGATGATGGTAATGGTAATGGTGATGATGGTAATGGTGATGATGGTAATGGTAATGATGGTAATGATGATGATGGTAATGGTGGTAATGGTGATGATGGTAATGGTAATGGTGATGATGGTAATGGTGATGATGGTAATGGTGATGATGGTAATGATGATGATGGTAATGGTGATGATGATGATGATGATGATGATGATGATGGTAATGATGATGATGATAATGGTAATGATGATAATGGTAATGATGGTCATGATGATGGTAATGGTGATGATGGTAATGGTGATGATGGTAATGATGATGATGGTAATGGTGGTAATGATGATGATGGTAATGGTGATGATGGTAATGATGATGATGGTAATGGTGATGAAGGTAATGGTGATGATGGTAATGATGGTAATGGTGATGATGATGATGGTGATGATGATGATGGTAATGGTGATGATGGTAATGGTAATGATGGTGATATGATGGTAATGATGATGGTAATGGTGATGATGGTAATGGTGATGATGGTAATGATGATGGTAATGGTGATGATGGTAATGGTGATGATGGTAATGATGATGATGGTAATGGTAATGATAATGATGGTGATATGATGGTAATGGTGATGATGATAATGGTAATGATGGTGATGATAATGGTAATGATGGTGATGATGATGGTAATGGTGATGATGGTAATGGTGATGATGGTAATGGTGATGATGGTAATGGTGATGATGGTAATGGTGATGATGGTAATGGTGATGATGGTAATGATGATGATGGTAATGGTGGTAATGGTGATGATGGTAATGGTGATGATGGTAATGGTGATGATGGTAATGATGGTAATGGTGATGATGGTAATGATGATGATGGTAATGGTGATGATGGTAATGATGATGATGGTAATGGTGATGATGATGATGGTGATGATGATGATGGTAATGGTGATGATGGTAATGGTAATGATGGTGATATGATGGTAATGATGATGATGGTAATGGTGATGATGGTAATGGTGATGATGGTAATGATGATGATGGTAATGGTAATGATAATGATGGTGATATGATGGTAATGATGATGATGGTAATGATGATGGTAATGGTGATGATGGTAATGATGATGATGGTAATGGTAATGATAATGATGGTGATATGATGGTAATGGTGATGATGGTAATGGTGATGATGGTAATGGTGATGATGGCAATGGTGATAATGATGATGGTGATGATGGTAATGGTGATGATGGTGATGATGGTAATGGTGATGATGGTAATGGTGATGATGGTAATAATGATGATGGTGATGATGGTAATGGTGATGATGGTGATGATGGTGGTGGTGATAATGATGGCAGTGACGATGATGGTAATGGTGATGATGGTAATAATGATGATGGTGATGATGGTGATGATGGTAATGGTGATGATGGTGGTGGTGATAATGATGGCAGTGACGATGATGATGATGATAAATAATAAAATATATAATATAGTATTAACAGAATTAGATCAATCTTATTGCATACCTTCTAATGTATGAACTAATTTTCCAGTTGCAATATCAAATATATTAATGATACCATCAATAGCACCACATGCAATATGCTTGCCATCTGGACTCTACAAATCAAAGATGACTGCATGAGCAGTGACTTACAAAAAGTAGAGTGCTGTTTAGGCAGTGTTTTGGATTATTAGAGCAAAGTAAAAAGATGGTAAACTACTGAGAATAGTTTTAATAATGAAATACTGATGTTTCAAGCAGAGTCCTTCATCAGAGTAAAAAGTAGAGTGTTGTGTAGGCAGTGTTTTAGATAGAGCAAAGTGAAAAGATGGTAAACTGCTGAGAATAGTTTAATAATGAAACACTGACGTTTCAAGCAGAGTCCTTCATCAGAGTAAAAAGTAGAGTGTTGTGTAGGCAGTGTTTTAAATAGAGCAAAGTGAAAAGATGGTAAACTACTGAGAATAGTTTTGATAATGAAATACTGATGTTAATTTGAATGGAGCCGACAATTTATTAACCTGACAAAGAGCTCTTCTCAAAACGTCAGTATTTCATCCCCAAAAATCTCAGCAATTTACCATCTTTTCACTTTCTATCGAAAACAGTGCCTACACAGCACTCTACTTTTTACTCTGATGAAGATCGAACTCTGCTTGAAACGTCAGTATTTCGTTATTAAAACTATTCTCAGCAGTTTACCATCTTTTCACTTTGCTCTATCTAAAACACTGCCTACACAGCACTCTACTTTTAACTCTGATGAAGGACTCTGCTTGAAACGTCAGTATTTCGTTATTAATACTATTCTCAGCAGTTTACCATCTTTTCACTTTGCTTTATCTAAAACACTGCCTACACAACACTCTACTTTTTACTCTGATGAAGAGCTCTGCTTGAAACGTCAGTATTTCGTTATTAAAACTATTCTCAGCAGTTTACCATCTTTTCACTTTCTATCCAAAACACTCAATCTATCTTTCTTCCTTCCTTCCCTCTTTCCTTTCCTTCCCTTCCCTTTCCTTCCTTTCCTTCCTTTCTTTCCTTTCCTTACTTCTTTCCTTCCCTTTCCTTTCCTTTCCTTTCCTTCCTTCCTTTACCATCTTTTCACTTTCTATCCAAAACACTGCCTACACAGCACTCTACTTTTAATTCTGATGAAGGACTCTGCTTGAAATGTCATTATTTCATTTCCTAAAATCTCGACAGTTTACCATCTTTTCACTATTAGTGACTTACATACGCAATGCTCATTACAAACTTCCCTCTTGTATCCAAAACGCTTTCTTTTTTCCCACTTTCAACTCCAATGATATTTACTTTTCCCGAGTGTGTTCCAGTTGCAATGTATTTCCCATCAGGTGAGAATGCTATTGTCCATGTGTCAACTAGTTAAAATAAATTAAAGGGGGAAAAACATTGGTAAAAGTATGCTACACTGTATATTATAGAAGAACTTTATTTAACCACGCTAACCCCGTCAACCGAAGCTGATTTCCACAGGGGGCGTGTAAAAAGAAATTACATAAGTATAAAATTTAAAGTTATTTACAAAATATGAAGTATAGTGTCAAAATAGTACAATGTTTAAAGTTATCTACAAAATATGAGGTATAGTGTCAAAATAGGAAATATATAATTAATGAGTAATCTATTTACAAGGTTAATATTTTCACGATTGAAAAATGTGAGTAGCAATTTTCTTTTGAAAACTTGAAAGGGATTTTCTCTCCCTAAGCTCGTTTGGAATAGAGTTCCATAGATGAGCACCGTCATACATGAAACTATTTTTCATATTATTAGTACGTGGTTGTGGTAAACAAAGACTACTTGAAATGTCCCGAAGTTTATAGTTTGTCATCTCGCTTTTATAAGTAAAAAGATCAGTGAGTGACTCAGGACCAGTTCTATTTAAAATTTTAAACATCATTTTTGCTTTTGCCTTTTTTCTCATCATCTTTAGTGGCTCCCAGCCCAAGGCATGTAAAGCAATAGAATGATCAATATCGTATATTATATTTGTTAAAAAACTCACGTTTAAAGGGTATTGGCAATGAAAATTAAGTTTGTTTAATTTGAAAGAACTCGTAAAATAGTAATAGATCTTTTACAACTTTCTCACATCTTTCTTCATTTTCAAGATATTTCAATTTGTTTAATATGTAAATGAGATGGGCTCTGACGTCATGAGCAGGGTACAGTATTTTTACACAAAGGAACATCAGTTATGAAATGTTCAGTGTCACAAGGCATTTTTATGTGCACAGTTTCAAGTGATTTCGTTGAACAAATTTAGAGATATAACTGATTTTTCTACGTGTGAAAATACTTTAACCCTCCTCATGACGTCAAAGACCATTCATTTACATAAATAAACAAATTGAAATATCTTGAAAACGAAGAAAGATACGAAACAATTGTAAAGGATCTTCTATTACAATTTTATAAGTTCTTTCAAATTAGACAAACTTAATTTTTGTCTTAGTATTAATTCTGTGCCAATTATGTCCTTTAAGAAAACTTACCAGGCCCGCAGTCAATGGTTTTCAGTTGTTTCCCATTTTCTAAATCCCACAATCTGATGTGACTATCCATTGAACTAGATGCTGCAACTAGAAAGTTGTTTTTTTGAAAAATTTTAATAATAAAAATATTTAATATTTTATAGTAGTTGAACACTACTTTTCATTTTGAAAATTTTTTTTTTCTATGTGTTAAAAGGAACATCAAGAAGCCAATTTTAAAATGTATATAATGTATGTAATATATATATATATACATATATAAAATTTATTTATAATATTCTTACAGTACCTGTTCCAGTAGCATTAATATCTACAGATACCACTCCTAACTGATGGCCTTCAAAGTTATGGCGTAGTTCAAGCTGATCATCACTCCTAATCCAAACAATAAAGAGACCATTTTTGACCAGCTCAGGCAGGAATGGATTAATCACTTGTTAACTCATTGCTGCCTACGATGTCTGAGGGACAGAGTAAAACAATAAAGGGACCATTTTTGGCCAGCTCAGGCAGGAATGGATTAATTACTTGTTTACTCATTGCTGCCTAGGATGTCTGAGGGTTCTCTCTTTGATGAGTAAAATCATCTGGTGTTAGACAGAGTAAAACAATAAAGGAACCATTTTTGGACAGCTCAGGCAGGAATGGGTTAATCACTTGTTAACTCATTGCTGCCTAGCATGTCTGAGGGTTCTCCCTTTAATGAGTAAAATCACCTGGTGTTAGAGTAAAACAACAAAGGGGCCATTTTTGGCTAAATCCAGGGGGAAACACTGTAAGAATTACGTACCATTTCCAGCACTTTACTAGATCATCAACAGCTCCAGTGACCACACTATCAACATTGTCTTCATTTGTTGTCCACGCAACACTCCAAATACTTTCTTCATGAGCTGAAAAAACCCCAGGAAAATATGGATATAACAAAGTTGTTCCAACAACTTGCTGTGGCATTGTTTGTAACAAGTTATTGTGATCAACAAGTCTGTCACAGGTTGTTCCAACAACTTGCTGTAGCATTGTTTGTAACAAGTTGTTGTGATCAACAAGTCTGTCACAGGTTGTTCCAACAACTTGCTGTAGCATTGTTTATAAGTTGCTACAAGGCTGACAACAGCAAGTTGTAACTGTGAGATTTTTTATGCAGATAAGCCCTAAATTAATTGTAAAAGAATTGTTAGACTTGTTGCATATGAACTGAAGCAATTTTAACATACTATTTATAATTATAGAAAATAGTTAATACTTGAACAGTAATTTAACTCACCATCCTTCTCCCTGTATGCAACGTTAAACTGCAAGAACAAAATTCAAAATTTGTTTAGAAATATTTCACAAGTTTTCACTATCCAAAGTCTGGTATTTACTTGTATTATTGCAAAAACGTGCAGCAGACTTACCATTTTAGCGATAATAGTAAGTTAACAACATCTATAGAGGGTTAAAGCGTACAAAAATTGAAGCAAATTGAGCGGCAAAGTGGAAAATTCAAAATTTTGAGGAAGAAATTCTAAAAGAAAGCTTGATGGACTGAGAAAGAGAAAGGAGAGCAGAGCAAGGAGGTCTGGGGATAGTCTGGGAAGAGTGCCACAGGCACCCTAGTATATTGGTGAAAAATGTTTATCAGTGGGGTATGGTTACCCAATAGACTTGCTCCAAGTCCACCTCTTAGCGCTAGTTTTTTCGGTTTGAAAAGGACTTTGAGAAAGTCTAGGTTACCCTGGGTACCAGAGGCTCTGGTCCACTCTGGTCTCGCGAGCTTCAAATCTCACTTTGGCGAGTTCTATATCTGAACTCGGTTTTTGATTGGCCTAAATTTCTGAAAGCGTTACTATTGGTTAATCAAAGCAAGTCACGCGTGACCGTGAGTAATTAAAAATATTAAAAACTTAAACCATACACCTCTGAGTCTCGGATTGCCGTTTCAGCTCACTGAAATACCAAAGCGAAAGTCTAGTTTTTGTGAACAGAGGAAGTCCGATAATTATTCTTTCCACAGTGAGTTGGAATTGTGATAAAATCCATAGTTTCCTTATTGAAAACGAAGTAACGAACGAGTGTGCCAGACAGCGTGCTTTACTTCCTGTCGAGGACTTTGAACAATCGTAACATAGCAACGTGCGTTTCAAATTTCACTCAATCGTGAGAATAATCAACAGGAAGTAACTCACCAAAGTGAGATTTGAAGCTCGCGAGACCAGCCTCTCGTCTGGTCCCAGGGTAGGGTATGGTGGTTTTCAGATATAAAGTTTTTAAATAGTTACGATAAATTCAAGAGGTTAGAATTAGTGAAATAAAGAAAATACACTTACCTTAGTTGTTGTTTTGGGAGACGCTGGGATATGTTTATTTGGAGAGTTTTCAGCATTGGTTACTTTGAACTGGACTTTGGACTACACTGGAATGTGGACTGAACTGTAGACTGGACTTTGAACTGGACTTTGGACTACACTGGACTTTGAACTACATTGGACTTTGGACTGGACTTTGAATTGGACTTTGGACTACACTGGACTTTGGACTACACTTTCGACTACACTGGACTTTGAACTGGACTTTGCACTACACTTTCGACTACACTGGATTTTGGACTAGACTTTGAACTGGACTTTGGACTACACTGGACTTTGAACTGAACTTTGGACTACACTGGACTTTGAACTGGACTTTGGACTACACTTTCGACTACACTGGATTTTGGACTAGACTTTGAACTGGACTTTGGACTACACTGGACTGTGGACTGGACTTTGGACTACACTGGACTGTGGACTGGACTTTGAACTGGAATGTGGACTGAACTGTAGACTGGACTTTGAATTGGACTTTGGACTGGACGTTGCACTACACTGGACTTTGGACTACACTGGACTTTGGACTGGACTTTGAACTGGACCTTGAACTGGACTTTGAACTACACTGGACTTTGGACTGGAATTTCAACTGAACTTTGGACAACACTAGACTATGGTCTGGTCTACAGACTATGCCTATATATGGACCGACTGCAGATAAGCAACAGGCTTGGACTAAATCTACAACCGAGTACAACAAATTCCAACAAACACATGTATTCTGACAGTCACTCCTTTGAAACAGGAGAACTTTAATTTTTCAACTCTTTTCCATACAGCAAGATATACAAATTAAAGTAACAGATCCACTCACAAATGAAGACACCATCTTGGAATCACAACTGCATTGTGGGTCATCCCCGATAACATAATCGATAAAAAAGTTTGAAATTTCGACTGCGCATAATTCAACTAGAATCACCGACTCAGTCAAATGATGGAAATTTGATTGGTATAAAAATATAAAAAATACTTGTTTGCAGGCGATGATAAAAAATGCCCATGATTTGACTTGAACCTGATTGACCTATCCAAGATAAAATGTCTTTTTCACATGTAAGGAACTTCCAGCTAAACTTGTTAATAAATTTACAACTGAATTTGAGGTTAAAGTGCCTATATCATGGTTGGGGATTTTACATATTTAGGATATTTGGAACCTTCTGAGAAGATTTGTAATATATCTTCTCAGGCGAAAATTTCATCTTCATGGACTTTTTTTGCCGTTAAAGTTGACGGAAGTGACGTCGAAAGAGGAATTTGTCTATATGAAAACCACTTTACAGATTCCTCTTTTGACGTCACTTCCGTCAACTTTAACGGCAAAAAAGTCCATGAAGATGACATTTTCGCCTGAGAAGATATATTACAAATCTTCTCCGAATGTTCCAATTAGTATAAATATGTAAAGTCCCTGAGGATGACATGGACACTTTAATAAGGGAATATAACGTTGGTGGTTGTTACACGAGAAACGAAAATTCTAAGCCAGCTAGTCCGCTTTGCCAAGATGATTTTTATTGTGTTTACATGAGAAGGACTGGCTCACCTACACGCGTAAAAACGCACAACTTGTTCACGGTTGTCAACAGGCGTGAACAATGTTGTGCTGCCCGCCGTGAACAAGTTGTTCACTTATGGTTCGAACAACTTGTTCACGGATAAATCAACAGTCATGAACAAGTTGTTCCAACAGCACATTTTTATAGCCAACAACGTTGCTCGCACATGATACATGTTGTAACAGTATGATGAAGTAACGATGAACAACAATGGTGAACATGGTTGATGTATCAACACGTTCTTCGGTTGTTACAACATGCGTGAACAACGGTTGTTGTTTCATCAAGCTGTAACAACTTGTTGAAACAATGATGAACAATGTTGTTCATTTATCAATGTTGTTCACATATGTCAACAAGTTGTTACAGCATTGTTCAGGCAACAATGCTGTAACAACTTGCGAGATTTTTACGCGTGTAGCCGGGCTGGCTTGCTTGTTGTACTAATTGCGCAATTTGTCAGTTCTAGTAAGACACGAAGTCTCATTTTTTTATGTCCAGCTGACGCCATTACGAAGCCTCTCCGACGATCCCCAACATAGCCGATCTCGGTGGCTCACCTCCATATAAACACACTAAGACGACAGTTGAGTTATAAATAGAACAGTGCCCCACAATGCTTTGTAATTCCAAGATGGTGGCAATATTTGAAAGATGACTAGTCTTGTATTCTTAAGTATAAACATTTGCATATTATTGTCCTTTATTTACGCAAAGTCTAATTTTTATAAACCAAATAACATGGAGATCAACTCACAGACAACAGGGAACTAAAGCGAACACTAATTACCCTAAAAAACCGCCAGTTGCCCTTCTAAATATATTACACACTACAAATATCTCAAAATTTACTCTATGCCAAGTGAATGTTGAAGATTTGCGTCGATTCAGTTGCTCAGCTGATTTGTATTAAATATAGAGCCATTTGCGGAAACAGTGATTTAGCTAAACAGTGTTCGACTGTATTTCCTCTCTTTAGATTAAGATTTTACGATGATCTGGAAACTCAGCTAAAGTCTTTGGTCCATCTTTTTGTTCGCCTTTATGTATTTTGGTGCACGGTCACTGAACACATTGTATTTTAGTATAATGAACGAATTGTCCAATAGCAACGTTTCAGTTCAATCACTCAACCGTGCTATTTAAATATTAATAAACCTAAAACAAAGGATGTGCACGGTGTAAGGTACGGTTCAACATAAAATCACAGCTCATTATAGGCGCTTTGAAGTTTGCCGAGTTTCCAGACCATATCGCGATTGACTATGGCCAAACACAAGAGCTAGACAATACAGCATTTCTGAAAGCGCTAGTGTAATTGACAGCTGATAAATCGTTATTATTGAAATACACAACGGTTTACAGAAACGAAAGTGGCAAGGTGTTTCCATTTTGACTGCAATTGTGGATTGACATAGTCAGCATTTTCAGAGCTTATCCAGGTATTTTTTAAAGGGCTTATGCCGCGAAAAATAAGTTCGGGAGAGACTCTTATTTTAAAAAAAACTTTTGAAGTTATAAAGATATTGAGATTTGCGTGATATGCAAATAACATCACTTAGACGTCACACTGCATAATGACTTGTTGGAAAATCATGTCTTTGCAATAATTCAAGTAAATCACTTGAAACTTTTCATGTATAGTGTCCTGCGATACACAGAAGCACATGCACAGTTGAAAGTGATTTCGTTAAAGTGTTTATGAAACGAAAATTAAGTTTGTCTTATTTGAAAGAACTTTTGAAATGACAAAGTAAGATCTTTTGCTGTTTTTTGTTTCCTTGCTTCGTTTATGAGATATTTCAGTTTGTTTTATATGTGAAACTAACCAGTGACATCACAACGTGCATAATGACTTACTGGGAAAGGTTATATATCTTTGCTATTACTAAACGGAATCAGTTGAAAATGTATATTTCTGTTGTTGTAAGGGGAAAACGCACACATAATTGCTTTGAAGTGATTCCGTTTGATAACAGAAAAGATATATAACCTTTCCCAGTAAGTCATTATGCACCTTGTGATGTCACTGGTTAGTTTCACATATAAAACAAACTGAAATATCTCATAAACGAAGCAAGGAAACAAAAAACAGCAAAAGATCTTACTTTGTCATTTCAAAAGTTCTTTCAAATAAGACAAACTTACTTTTCGTTTCATAAACACTTTAAATAATCTCAAATTGATATTCAAGATTTTCCAACAAGTCATTACACAGTGTGACGTCTAAGCGATGTTATTTACATATAAAACAAATCTCAATATCTCAAGAACGAAGTGAGATATGGAAGAGCAGTAAACGTCCATCTTTATATAACTTCAAAAGTTATTTTAAATAAGAGTTTCTCCTAAACTTATTTTTCGCTGCATAAACTCTTTAAAGGGTATTGGCAATAAAAATTAAGTTTGTCTCATTTGAAAGAACTCGCCAAATGGTATAAGAAGACCTTTTGTAATTTTTCTGTATCTTTCTTGTGTTTTGAAATATTTCGACCAAAGACAGCGTGCTGTCCGCCATCTTGTTGTAATATTGGGTCTAATTAACTAGGAAATTGGTGACGTCACAAGCAGGGTAAACCTGATGAAACTACTCCGTGGGTGACCAAATTTCCACGGAAGGCTTTTTAAATATTGTGGGTCAATTTAAAATGGAAATAGCGCAACAAAAAATCGAGTTTCTAGCTCATAATGTCACAAGGTTGGCAAGATAAAAATTTCACTTTACCCTGCTTATGTCGTCACATGCATAATTTTGCATATCGAAAATAATTCCAAGATGGCGGACAGCACGCTGAGTTTGGTCGAAATATTTCCAAAACCAAAACAGATACGGAAAAATTGTAAAAGGTCTTCTTATACCATTTGACGAGTTCTTTCAAATGAGATAAACTTAATTTTTATTGCCAATACCCTTTAAGCACCGATTAACTTGATTTTTGTCAAGATGACATGTTCTCGCTAGAGGTCCAGCAAGGCCATCGGTCTAAGTTACTACAGGATGGAAAAAACTTACTGTAGTACATTCAAGCTGGTTTATTCACAATGAAAAAGTAGAAATATTAATTCCAATTCACACCAGAACACGCAATTGAAAAAATAATGACCGTACACTTGAAAGAGTGATTTCCTGAACTTTCACAACACAAACCTTTAACATTCACGTTGGCTTAATATATTAATAATAAATTAAATGATTTTAAGTTCTAAATAGAATATAAATAGGATGAAAATCTTTTAAAATTCACACTTAATATCTTAAAACACTACCTTTTTTTTTTGAGAATATTTTTCTGAATGTTATTTCACGTCAAAACAGTTGCTTGTCAAAATAAAGCATTAGAATAAAAAATTGTGAAAAAATACACAAACGAAAAACTGACGAATATTATGCATATCAAAATTATTAAAAAACTTTTTGAGTCCACACGCTCAATCCCAACGCCAAAACACGTCAATTTTAAATATTAAAAAACAAAAACAATAAGTCGAAATAATTTTGAAATGAGCTAAGGCTAAGAAAATTAATAGTTGCAAAAATTGCAGTTTCCCAAAATTCAGTTTTCCAAAAGTTGGGATTTCGTAAACTATAAAAATGAATTGTATTCGGCTACAAGTATTTGTTCTCAAAGTGGGCACTTGTGTTCTCCACGAAAACTGAGCAGTTTTTACCGTTTGCATAGTCGGGTATCAGTTTAGAAATTTGAATTGGCTGTCAATTGCCAGAATCATGTTTCACATTGGCGATTTCAACCAATTTTAACACTCAAAGAACAGACACTTGTAAACACACGGTCGCAATCGTCGAACTCTTGAGCACACACAAGAAAACAGTGTATCCAATTAATGCGTAGGCAAAGTAAGGGGATAATCTACTGGGATTCACATGTCTTTGCCAATATCACAGACCCACCTTTTCAGAATGGAGTACTTCATGTAGTATGGTACTTTATGTTGTACGTTCATCTGTCGTTCATTTCGAGCAGAGCACATGTCAGAAGCCAAACATGCCAATCGAGCAAGTCGACACCGCTTTGCTGGTCCGCGTCTTAGGCTTGTGATGACGAAGGCCTTCAATAGAGTGATGCCATTGCCAGCAAGATCGACAGTAATACTTGAAGCAGGAAAGCTCACGACAAAAGTAGGGACCTGGGTTCGTATGACAAGTACCACACACAGAGTCTTCCAAATAAGGATCTACCTGGACCTAGGGGGATAACAGTGGATAACAGTGGATAACATGAGATAGAACTGGATAGCAGGGGGTAACTGGGGATAACAGGGGATAATAGGGAATAGAACTCAATAACATGGAGTAACAGGGGATAGAACAGGATAACTGTGTATAACAGGGAGTAACTGTGGATAGCAATGGATAACATGGGATTACAGTGGATAGCAGGGGATAACAGATAGAACTGGATAACAGGGGTAACTGTGGATAACAGGGAATAGAACTGAATAACATGGAGTAACAGGGAATAGAACTGGATAACAGTGAATAACAGGGGGTAACTGTGGATAACAGGGGATAATAGGGAATATAACTGAATAATGTCGAGTAACAGGGGATAGAACTGGACAACACTGGATAATAGTGAATAATAATGGCGAAATATCACATTTATATCCTTACTTTTTTGGTGAATTTTGGCGTCTTTAATTCAATAAAACCAGCACAAACAGCTTTCATATAGCTCTTGTGACTGTTAAAAGTTACACGACCAGAACCTAAGCAAAATTTAATTGAATTAAAAGACAGACAGACAGACAGACAAACAAACAAACAGACAGATGGACAGACCAACAAACAAACAAACAGATGGACAGACCAACAAACAAACAAACAAACAAACAGAGAAAATGACAAACTAACAGACAGACACAGACACAGACACAGACACAGACAAAACAAACAAACAAACAAACAAACAGACAGACATAGACAGACATAGACAGACATAGACAGACAAACAGACCAACCAACTAACAGACAGACAGACAGACAGACAGACAGACAGACAGACAAGAAAATTACAAACTCAAACTAACAGACAGACCAACAGAGCAAATGACAAACTAACAGAGACTGATAGAAAGTAATAGATGGCAAGACAGACAGACAGACAGACAGACAGACAGACAGACAGACAGACAAACAAACAAACAAACAAACAAACAAACAAACAAACAAACAAACAAACAAACAAACACACTCTTTACCTATAATCGAAAGTATATTACCAGTATATTTACCATATACTGCCGAAACAGAGAACGTAGGAATCTAACGCTTCGAGCGAAGGCCCTTCACGTTTCTCTCTGACGAAGGGCCGTCGCTCATATCTAACAGTATATCTAACCTTACTATATTTCGATTGTTGTTTCTACACTGCCTACGCAGCACGCTACTTTTATTTCACTCTTTACCTATAGGATACTTGTGTTTGTCTGTATCAATTCCCGCATAAACAACTCCACCAAACAAATCTTGCATAATGTGAGCCAAACCCTCTACAAAAGTTTTTAAAAATTAGCAAAGAAAACAATATCTGAAATTGGTAAAATGTACATTCAACTCCAACGACAATCTTGCATTCCCTTTTTAAAAAGCATACTGCAAAAGTGAAAGACCATACCAGCATTAAGCATTCCATGCAGGCCACCAACAAACACAGTTTTACTAGGATCAAGTTTCTGGTAACGACCACATACGAAATTACTGTCAACTAATACCCAAGGAATCACTTGAACCTTGAATCAAATCAATAATAATAATAATTTAATTTTATGAAATCCTGTATTTAAGCAGTGCACACTGTACTACAAGTAAATATGCACAATTACATTAACCCTTTCACTCCCAGATCACGCAAAATTGGTCCCTTTGTTATTTTACTGTGTCTAACACCAGACTATTTTACTGTGTCTAACACCAGACTATTTTACTCTGTCTAACACCAGACTATTTTACTCTGTCTAACACCAGACTATTTTACTCTGTCTAACACCAGACTATTTTACTATGTCTAACACCAGACTATTTTACTCTGTCTAACACCAGACTATTTTACTGTGTCTAACACCAGACTATTTCAGTCTGTCTAACACCAGACTATTTTACTCTGTCTAACACCAGACTATTTTAACTCCAAATGTGTCTAACTCCAAATTTTACAAACTCTGTCCTGTATGTTTACCTCTTTGCATCGTATTCTTCTACTAGAAAGTTGAAAATACCAATCACCACCATTACTGCAATCTTGGGTACATGAAGATAACAAGCTTTTAATGGACTTCTCAGAATCAAACACCAAGTAGACGTATCCTAAAAAGCAAATCAGAAACTCAACAGTTAGAGAAAACAGGAACAACAACTTCTGAAAGTTTGCCTAATTCACCATGTAAAAATTATGTATTAAGTGGGGCTATTAATCATCGTTAGTTCACGATCACCTTGGTTTTTAATAGTTACTCCCGACAAGTTAATTGCCCCGGGCTAATCTATATTATGTTCTAAGGATTTTGTACAATGTATATATTGTACACTCGAATTTTCCTTCACCCAAAATCCTTAGAACATGCTATGTAATCGAGTGAAATGTCCAATATCACTTATAATATACCCAATTCTCTCCTGGCATTACCACCTTATTATATATACAGAACTCGCGATCAAGCTCTCGGCAACGCCTCTCCGTGGCTCAGTGGTCAGAGCATTGCACTAGAATCGCAAGGTCATGGGTTGAATTCCTGCCGGAAGGCCTGTGTAGTTGCATTTTTCGCAACTGGTCCCGGTTTGGTCTTAAAATGTATATATTGTACACTCGAATTTTCCTTCACCCCAAATCCTTAGAACACGCTATGTAATCGAGTGAAATGCCCAATATCACTTCTAATATATATTAGCCCGGGGCAATTAACTTGATTTATAAGTGGTTGGGAAAATAAGCCTTAATCCATGGTAACAAATGTGATAAAGGATTTATCACCGCGACCGAAGTGTTTTTAGACAACCTCTGTGATAACGATCTCAGTATCTCAGTTTTCTTAGGCAACTTCTGTGATCTTGAACTAAGTAGGTTAGTTACTTCAACCTCGGTAACTACGTCAGTTATTTACCTCGGGCCTTCGGTAAAGAACTGGTGTAGTTACCTCGCGTTCGGTAACTAACCTATACTTAGTTGCAGCCAACAGTACCCTGCGAGCAGAGCCTTCTTTTCCTTATTTCTTCACTGAGAGAGAGGAAGAAAAGTAGGCTCTGCTGTATTCGTGACTGGTTTCCATTGCGCATGCATGTCAGTTGCTTGGTTACAATCTCGAACCCAGTCGCAATCAGAGCAGAAAACAAAACGAGAACCGGTTAAATGGGTCTTAAACGGGTTACTTCGTCCTAAATCTTGGACGAAGCCAAACACGAATACAGCAGAGCCTACTTTTCTTCCTCTCTCTCAGCGAAGAAACAAGGAAAAGAAGGCTCTGCTCGCAGGGTAAGCCAACAGCTGAATTACGAAGGATCCAGATCAATGTGACCGTGTCGAGGTATATCAAAGGCACTCGGGCAGCTGCCAAACGACACAGTTCAGACCACGGATCACGGCTAAGATGTTAGGTCTTGATTTTATGGAGAGAGGAAAACCGGAAAACCCAGCGAAAAACCCTCAAAGCACAGAAGAGATCAACTACAACTCTACTCACACGAGTTCCAAGCTCAACAATGGGGTCATCCCCAAGGGTCACCCATCCAAGTACTAACCCCGTCTAACCTGGCTTAAGTTTTCGTGACAGGCAGCGCGCTAACAGCACACACATTACCTGTGTGCAGGCCTCGAATTATACTTTTTGCATCCAAAGACAAAAATGTCCTCCGATAATGAGTTTCCATGAGGCTATCCAAGGACATTTTTCTCTCGGCTAGGACAAAACTGTTATCCTATACAGTCAAGAAATGACTAAATCCATGATAAAGAGCGACTAACATTCACATGATATTATGTCATTTATGTGCTATAGTATTAGTTAGTAGTGACTGGTATATAGATATAGGACTGTCTCCTTCGCTTGGACATGCAGATCGCTTCACTCCGACACTGAACAATGTCCTCTGCATATTTTAATGTCAATGCACAATCATGGCCGCCAGTGTTTGAACAACAATCGAAATATAGTAACTTGGGTTAGATATACTGCCGAAACAGAGAATGTAGGAATCTAACGTTTCGAGCGAAGGCCCTTCGTCAGAGAGAAACGTGAGAAAGAAAAGTTTCTCTCTGACGAAGGGCCTTCGCTCGAAACGTTAGATTCCTACGTTCTCTGTTTCGGCAGTATATCTAACCCAAGTTACTATATTTCGATTGTTGTTTCTACACTGCCTACGCAGCACGGTTAGCACAGTTGTGCCTGCATTTCCGGGCTGAATTTCCGGGCTGATCCCGCAATGGCCGCCAAAACATTTACATGTACGCTGATAATTCAATCATTGGCTGGGATATTCTATTGCCGAACATTTTCTTATGATCATACGTTGGACCGATCGGGAAAATTTAAAAACTCCAAACTCCATCGGCGGACAAAAGTGTCCTACATATTATGGGGGAAAAATCCCTATCGGCGGCCAAATGACGATTATCGGAGGACACGTCCTCGATGAAATTCAAGGCTTGACCCAACCTCGTACCCAGGGCCATTTGTTCCCGCCATTTTGTTTTTGGCCGCCATCTTGGCCCAGCCCCTACAAATGGCCCTGGGGACGAGGTTGGGCTTGACCATACCTTTTGGTGGATTCACAGCATGTCTTCCCTCTTTCCCAGGCCACTCAATGCGGACATTACCAAAAGGTTTAAACGACTGAATGAGAGTACCTAGACATACAGTGTAAAAAATATGTAAACCAATCAAAAACAGTCAATAAGATAGTGTGTAGCCTCGCTATAGCGCGCATCGTTATAACGCGCGACTCGGTATAACGCGGTTGATCCTTGGACCCCAAAATTTTACTTTTCCTGGTTTGTCATTTGACGACTTATACTTATGTTTAGCAACAGTACTAAAGTTCACCACAGATCGCTAAATTCCGCAAAAATAGAGACAGAATTGATGTGTAATATGACGCTGAAACTGAAGTTTCGATTTTGCTCATTGGAGACAATTTGATCTTGTCAGCTGACGATCGCTGATCATCCTGAATAATCGCAATCATTACGAGATAAAACGACAACACATGTTCAAATGAAAACCATGCTCAAATATCTTATTTCAATTCCATTTTTTGAAGTCCGTCTTGAGCGGACTTCAAACTTCTTCAGTCGCGATTTGGATTGTTAGAATCGAACAGAAAGTGCTTCTAGCAGTACTCAATCTAGCCTGGTACCCTGGCCCAATTTCAAAAGAAATATGGGCCAGGTAACCACTAAAGACTTCTGCTTTCCTATTGGTTGAAATTTCGCGCATTTTTAGTGGCTATGAGTAAAACTGCAATCGTCATAAGTGGATTTAGCCCTGATGACGCGAGAATGAGATTAGTGGTTACCTGGCCCATATTTCTTTGATTGGGGCCAGGGAACCAGGCTATACTCAATCTCGCTCCCAGTACTCAGCCCACAATATTGCACTAGAACTGAGTGGGAAGAGTACTGGGAACGAGATATTTCGCTGTACCTCGCAATAACGCACTTCATTTATAATGCGGTCACCACTGAGCAGTGCTGTGAGTAACTTCGTTACAAGTAACTAGTTACAGTAACTAGTTACATTTTTAAGTAACTGTAACTGAAACTAGTTACTTTTTCTGAAGAAGTAACTGTAACTATAACTAGTTACTTTTTTAAAGAACTGTAACTACTGTAGTTACAATATTTGGTTCAAAAATATGACTATAGTATAGTTACTGATATTCAGTTGAGGATGTCATTCTTTCTTGACAAAAATGGTTTTGATATAATAATAAAGGTACATTATGTACACATTTGACTATTTCTGCTTAGTGACAACTATATTTAGGCATTTAGCTGTAAAAACATAATTATGGTACTGGCATCTAAAAACCAGTAATTTCTTTGTTGATTCTAGTAACATGGACTAGTTACAAAATTTTTGAAGTAACTTTGTAACTGTAACTAGTTACTTTCTTTTCATTGTAACTTTTATCGGTAACTAGTTACTTTTCTAATGATGTAACTGTAACTGAAACTAGTTACAAAAATTATGTAACTTTTACAGCACTGTCACTAAGCGTTATAGCGAGGCACCACTGTATATTGTTAGTGGAGTTTTGAATTTCTTGTGGTGTTCTTACTTTCTGTAATGTCCCAAGGAACTCCACCGAGGAATACTTTAGTAGAGTAAGTTGGGTTCTTGTAATGACGAGGAGGTAATTGTCCACTCCAGGTGTAAGTCACCTCATTACTGGACGCTAAATAGAAATGTTTGATTAGTATAGGTTTCCAGGTGTTTCACTGTGAATTCATCCATTCATCATTCTGTCCTCCAGGTACTTCTTCCCTTCTATTTATATTCATTCAATCCATCGTTCTTTCCTCCCTTCCCATCCAACCAACCATGCTTTTTTCTTCCTTCCATCCTTCCTTTCTTTCTCCCCTTCTATCCATCCATCCATCCTTCCTTCCATCCCTTTATATATCCAACCTTCATTCCATCCATCCATCCTTCCCTCCATCCATCCTTTACTTCCTCCCACCCTTCATCCATCCTTCACTTCCTCCCTTCATCCACCCATCCTTCCTCCCTTAATTCATCCACCCATCCTTCACTTCTTCCCTCCCTCCCTCCATCCTTCACTTCTTCCCTCCCTCCATCCATCCTTCACTTCCTCCCTCCCTCCATCCATCCTTCACTTCTTCCCTCCATTCACCCATCCTTCCTTCACTTCCTCCCTTCATCCATCTACCCATCCTTCACTTCCTCCCTCCATCCATCCTTCTCTTCCTCCCTCCATTCACCAATCTTTCACTTCCTTCCTCCCTTCATCCATCCTTCACTTCCTCCCTCCCTCCCTCCATCCATCCTTCCTTCACTTCCTCCCTCCCTCCTTTCATCCAACTACCCATCCTTCACTTCCTCCCTCCATTCACCCATCCTTCACTTCTTCCCTCCATCCATCCTTCACTTCCTCCCTCCATTCACCCATCCTTCACTTCTTCCCTCCATCCTCCTTCACTTCCTCCCTCCATTCACCCATCCTTCACTTCCTTCCTCCATCCATCCTTCACTTCCTCCCTCCATTCACCCATCCTTCACTTCCTTCCTCCCTTCATCCATCACTTCCTCCCTTTCCCTCCCTCCCTTCATCCATCCTTCACTTCCTTCCTCCCTTCATCCATCACTTCCTCCCTTTCCCTCCCTCCCTCCCTTCATCCATCCGTTCATCCATCGCTTCCTCCCTTTCCCTCCCTCCCTTCATCCATCCGTCCATCCATCACTTCCTCCCTTTCCCTCCCTCCCTTCATCCATCCTTTGCTTCCTCCCTCCCTTCATCCTTCCTCCATCCATCCTTCCATCTTCCCATCATCCATCCATCCAATGATCCTTCATTTCCTCCCTCCATCTATCCTTCCATCTTCCCATCATCCATCCATCCAATGATCCTTCACTTCCTCCCTTCATTCATCTATCTATCCTTCCATCTATCCTTCCTTCCATCTTCCCTTCATTCATTCATTCACTCAACTGTCCTCCTATCCTTCCATCCATCCACCCACCCTATTTTTGTTCCTCCCTCCCATCCATCCTTCCATCTTCCTTTCTTCATTCACTCATTAGTCTATCCCACCTTCATTCCTTCTATCATCCATCTCTTTACCAATACAGTGGAGCCTCGCTATAGCGCGCATCATTATAACGCGCGACTTGGTATAACGTGGGTGATCTTTGGACACCAAAATTTTACAGATGTTTACCTACAACTTGATGGCTGACGATCGCTTATCATGCTTAATAATCGCGATCACTACGAGATAATATGACAATACAGCAGTGTGATCATTGTGAGAAATGAAAACCATGCTCAAAAATCTTATTTCAATCCCATTTTGTTGAAGTCTTGAGCGGACTTCAAGCTTCTTCAGTCACGATTTGGATTGTTAGAATTGAACAGAAAGTGCTTCTAGCAGTACTCAATCTCACTCCCAGTACTCGGCCCACAATATTGTGCCAGAACTGAGTGGGAAGAGTACTACTGGGAACGAGATTTGGCCGTACCTCGCAATAACACACTTCATCTATAACACAGTCACCACTAAGGACCCCAACCACTGCATTATAGCGAGGCTCCACTGTACTATAATATTGAGATCTCACTGACCTGCAGCAGCTTGTTGTAGAAGAGCTTGTCTGATATCTTGTTTGATAGGCGTAACTCCAGTACTATTACCAGGACTAGGTCCAATACCCCATCGTCTATCCATAAGCAAGTTCACCGTTGACATTGGTGAGAAAGCACCATTCTCCGGGTTCACCATGTGGGCTGACTGTTGCTGTTGGTCATCCAGAAGATGGTGACACTGCTGGTGAGGCGATTGCATCACTGTATGTCGAGGTATAAACCCCCCTGGAAAACCAAACACCATAGAGTGGTCGGCCTCGGAGAGGACTGGTGACAGGGGGGAGAAGGCAGGAGGAGTCGGAGGTAAGCTACCAGGAGGGGTAAGCCAGCCAGCTAAGGATTGAGGTGGGCAAGCAATTCTTGAGATAAAGTTTCTGCCCTGGAAATAAATAAAAAAACACATTGGAGTTTGACTACAATAGACTTAGACATAAAAGGTTGCCATTATTGGTTCTCAGCCTCTAGATCTAACGTGTTACTTGTTATTTTCCTGCTTGCGGGTGCTCATATACTAGAACTTGTTTGACCAGTTCAAAACCCGACTGACTCGCCCCAAACTTGGGGTGAAGATCGAGTTTGTTGGCAGTCCACTTTCCCCAAAGCCTGCATACAGTACAGTACTGCTCACATATATTTTAACACCTTATACATGTATGATATGTGTAGGCTATGCGTATGACACATGTATACTACATGTAGGCTACATGTATGCCGCATGCTACGCGCAAGACATGCGTATAATATGTGTAACTATGCTCCTGCGCATGCTAAGCATTTGCTAGCATTTGTTATACCATCTCACTGCCTCCTTGCATTGCTGGTTGATATTAAAGTCTAGGCATCTGTTCGTTCTTGAAGTATAGTATGGTTAGAAATACTGCCGAAACAGAGAATATAGGAGTCTAATGTTTTGAGTACAAAATCATGATGTATTCTTTGGTGTATGTGAATGCGACATATCAGATGAACTAAATGTTGTACTTTCAGAACCAGCTTACAGCGGATTCAGGTTGACTGTTTAACGGCAACATTTGTCACGTTCGTTGCAACAATTAGAACATTTCCAGGCAAAATGTCAGACGTTGCTGGGTGAGAGTTACAACGTTCTGTCAAAAAATATCTGCATAGCGTGTGAATTTACTAAGAACTTGTAAGCCTCGCCCATCAATGTCAGACATTTTGCCTAGAAATGTCATATAATTAATCAGTTGCAACTAATGCCTCAAATGTTGCCGTTAAACGGTCAACCTGAATCCGCTGTATATACAGGCACAAAGCGTGTACCAAACGTGTATCATTGCATATGTGTTTTAAAGCATAGCATACATGTAGCATACATCTGTAAAGCGTAGGATACGCATAGCATACTATACGTGTACCAAAGTGTATTATATGCATAGCATACATGTAGCATACGTGTAACATACAAGTAGCATACGTGTTGCATACGCATATCATACGCATAGCATATGCAAACATGTGTTGACATATATGCAGATGGACTGTAGGTCGGAAAGGGCCTCTGACTTGCAGGGCAGTGGCGTGGTGGCAGGGGGGCCAAGGCCCCCAGCTGGGGTTGCAGAAGGGGTACCAAAACTAGCAAGGGCACCAAAACTTAACAAAATAAACCTATTTCTTTGTATAGCTTGGTCTTCAATGGGGGGATATAAAGACCTGAAATCTGTAATCTTTTGTGTTTTCTATGAAGTTTTATAATCTTCAGAATTCTGTAAAATCTCACTCCAAAATGGAGGAAATGGCGTATCAGAGACTCTCGATTTCAAAATTTTCCAGGGGAGCATGCGGACCCCCCCTAGACGTTTGGCGCTACTTCACCACTTGCATTGGTGTGGTCTTTGAGAGAACCCATTGTTTGTTAATTATATATTGCTACTTCAGTTATTTTAAAACAAAATGTGATCATTTATCAAATACAGTGTCTTTTTTTTAGTGGGTGGGTGGGGGGCACCAAAGCTAATCTGGCCACCTCAGCCTGAAACTTGCAACACATTGTGCAAATTCAACTGTGCCAAATTGGCCAAAAATTCACCTAATAGCATTACTTATTAGTCTTCCATATTTTAATACTTCGGTTTATCCGTAAAAATTGGCCAAAACCACGCAAAAAAATAGTCCAGACTTTGGTTTTAGAAAACATAAACATTGAATATTTTCATTGAAAGATATTTGTCTAAAAAACAAACCGGTTTTGACAAACGAAAGACAAACGCTTTGAACCTTTGACTGAAGACACGAGACGAAGATTATTGAAATTCTGACAGCCTGCCAGTTTTCAAGTTTTGTAGTTGAAGATTTTTGTCAAATCATTTCAATGTTTGGGTAGTTATATGTTTTACTTGTTGTTTGCTGAAGACAAGGTTAAATGAAAAAAGAGAAAAAATGATTGAAATTTGGATTGTCTATCGCTGCTCTTGTCGTCAAAAATTGTTTAGTATATTTGCGAAGGCTTTGTCAAAACATTTGTCCGTTTTACTTACCGTTTGTTGTTTTTCAGACAGAATTCAATTTAAACTGTCTTGAAATGGCTTGACTATTCATTCAATGGCTTTGTTGTTTTTTTAAATACGAGTTAATAGGGTGGCATTTAAATTTAAATTCAATTATTAATATACA
>JAWNZC010000066.1:427500-460000 GCA_035771165.1 Paragorgia papillata | reverse complement strand
CACAGGGGCAATAGATGTAACCAACTGTCTGAAGACGGTTGATTCTTGAAAGGCAAACTCTCGAATTGCCTGTCGGATAAAATCTTCAGTTCCCAGTGGAAAACCATCGCTAGGACGACCTCGTATCAAACTGAAAAGTAACACAGAAAAGATTTCTGAGCCCCAGACATGGTTCGAACCTGGAACCTTCTAATGACCAGTTAGACACTCTAACCATTGAGCTACTGAGGTTCGGATAGAGAGCTAAGGTTGTAAATTCATAGTCATATGTGCTTTCTAAGCGTTTGCATATGAGATATAGTTAAAATGATAAGTTGTACATATACATGTAGTGCATGTGGTACATTTGTGAGCTTGGTGTAATGTAGAGGCGTGGCCAAATGCTTTCAACATTTCATGCAACATCGTTCAACATTATTGAATTCAACCACGATTCAACATGTTGAAAGCGTTTGGCCACCCAGACCCCTGTTGAATGATGTTGAACGTTGTTGAATGGTGTTGAACAAAATTTGAACATGTTCATTTCATGTTCAACACGCATTCAACATTTCTATTGTTCTCAAAATGTTGAAAGGTGTTGAACGCATTTGGCTACATTTCATTCAACTTTGTTGAACAGAGACATGCGCCGTGCGGGATATTGTCGATTCCAGCTTTTGTGGTAGCCCACGTTCAATTAATTGTCATTCATGAATGTTGAACGATGTTGAATTCATTTGGCCACTCGTGCTTTCAAAGTTATTCAACATCGTTCAACAATGTTGAATGATGTTGAATGCGATGTTGAAAGCGTTTGGCCAGGCCTTAACATACGTTTGTTGGACAAATTTGTCAAGCTCAATTACTGCTACTCAGAAAAGATTTCTGAGTTGCCCAGACAGGGTTCGAACCTTCAGCCTTCTAATGACCAGTTAGACGCTCTAACCATTGAGCTACTGAGGCTCAGATGAAGAGCTAAGGTTGTAAATTCATAGTCATAAAAATGTGCTCACATGAAATTTTGAAATTCAATACCGGAGCAAACTTACTATTTCAAGAAGCCATCTATCCCATGTTCTCCTTGAATTCCTTGATGCCACCTGCCACAGTGGTTCAAGACGCAAGCTTGGTAATGAAGTTTCATCGCCATCACTTCCCTTACATCGTGCGGATCTTTAACACAAGCATCGCATTTTATCTTCAAAACTTCCACAACAGATTTGTAATTTTCAACTAAATTGACGTTTTGTTGAAGATATAAAACTAACTAAAAAACAAAGAAAAAAATTATTATAATTTATATTATTATAATTAATTATAATATATTATTTTCTAATTATTAAAATTATTATAATTTATCATATTTTATAATTATGAAAATTATTATAATTTTTTATAATTTATTACAATTTATTATAACATTTTATAATTAATATAATTTATTATAATTGACATAAATTTATTATAATTCATTATAATTATTATAATTTATTATAAATTATCATAATTTATTATAGCATTTTATAATTATTATAATTTATTACAATTTACTATAATTTATCATAGTATTTTATAATTATAATAATTATCAAAATTATTATATTTTTTTATAATTTATTATAACATTTTATAAGTATTGTAATTTTTCATAATTTATTATATTTTATAATTATTATAATTTTTCATAATTTATTGTAACATTTTATAATTATTATAATTTTTCATAATTTATTATAACATTTTATAATTATTATAATTTTTCATAATTTATTGTAACATTTTATAATTATTATAATTTTTCATAATTTATTATAACATTTTATAATTATTATAATTTTTCATAATTTATTATAACATTTTATAATTATTATAATTTTTCATAATTTATTATAACATTTTATAATTATTATAATTTTTCATAATTTATTATAACATTTTATAATTATTATAATTTTTCATAATTTATTATAACATTTTATAATTATTATAATTTTTCATAATTTATTATAACATTTTATAATTATTATAATTTTTCATAATTTATTATAACATTTTATAATTATTATAATTTTTCATAATTTATTATAACATTTTATAATTATTATAATTTTTCATAATTTATTGTAACATTTTATAATTATTATAATTTTTCATAATTTATTGTAACATTTTATAATTATTATAATTTTTCATAATTTATTATAACATTTTATAATTATTATAATTTAAAATATTTATAAAATTATTATAATTATTATAAAGAGCTCACCTTAACTGGACTTAAATTATTAATTAAGATGTATTTATGAAGAGGATTTAAAAGTTCTGAGTCAAGCTTTGGTGTTGTTTCAAGACCTGAAGAAGAGAAGGAGATTACAAGCACAAAAAACAAACAATGGTAGTTTGTAAATGGTATTTGTACTGTAGCAACTTTGAACATGAATATCACCTTGTATTTTTGTGAAGCTTTCCAGATCTTTTTTAGAAATAAAGTTATTAATCAGACTTACACATTCGTGCCGACCTAAACAACAATTAATACCAGTCTTTCAAAATACAGTATACTACATTCTCATTACCATTACCATCATCATCATGATCACCATAATCATCATTATCACCATACCACCACCACCACCATCTAAATTATTATTACCAGTAACCATCACCATACTCATCATTATCACCATCACCATCATTACCATAATCATCATCACCACACTCATCATTATCACCATCACCATCACCATTATAATCATCACCATCATCATCACCATACTCATCATTATCACCATCACCATCATTACCATACTCATCATTATCACCATACTCATCATTATGACCATCACCATAATCACCATCACTATCATCATCACCATACTCATCATTATCACTAACACCATCATCATCATCACCACAATCATCATTATCACCATCACCATTATAATCATCACCTCATCATCACCATCACCATCATTACCACACTCATTATCACCATCACCATAATCACTATCATCATCACCATACTCATCATTATCACCATCACCATCACATAATCACCATCACCATCACATAATCACCATCACCATACTCATCATTATCACCATCATTTCCATAATCATCATCACCATACTCATCATTATCACCAGCACCATTATAATCATCACCACCAGCACCATTATAATCATCACCATCATCACCACCAACATCTTTACCATCATTATTACCATCACCATCATCATCACCATCATGTGGGCTGTTACTGGACCTCTGAGGATAACAGTTTAGATATAACTGATAGAGTTATCCAGTATAAATAAGGTTAGTTTAGTTTAGTTTGGATCGTAAGATGTTGTGAGGGCTGTAAAGTAGTAACAGAGTAAGGTGGTTTTGAAGGTGGCCAGTTGTAGTGATCCAAGATTGTCGAGTTCACCATATTCATCATCACCATACTCATCATTATCACCATCACTAGCACCATTATAATCATCACCACCATCACCATCAGAATCACTATTATTTATCAGCATCATTATCACCACCAGGCAACAGCAGCAGTTATTATCTGTATTTACCTGTGAAAGCTCCAAGCTGAGCTGCTGTTCTGCCAATGTTGTTTGTTGCACTTTTGTCAGCCCCTGCTTCTAACAAAACTTTGGCAGCCTCAATAGAACCTATGGAAACCAAAGAATAATAGTTATTTTTAATATTAATAGCACTGTCACCATACACAATAATCATTACCATTATCACCACCATTATCACCAAAACCACCACTATCATCATCACCACCATCATCATGACCACCATCATCATCACCACTATCATCATCATCACCACCATCATCATCATCACCATCATCATCATCACCACCACCATCATCACCACCACCACTACCACCACCACTACCATCATCACCACTACCATCACTTACCACTACCATCACTACCACTACCATCACTACCACCACCATTACCATCATCATCACCACCACCATCATCACCACTACCATCACCACTACCATCACTCACCACTACCATCACTACCACTACCATCACTACCACCACCATTACCATCATCATCACCACCACTATCATCACCACTACCATCACCACTACCATCACTACCATCATCACCACCACTACCACCACCATTACCATCATCATTATCACCACCACTATCATCACCACTACCATCACCATCACAACCACCACCACCACTACCATCATCACCACCACTAGCACCACCATTACCATCATCATCACCACTACCATCACCACCACCATCACCACTACCACCACCACTACCACCACCACCACTACCATCACCACCACCATCACCACCACTACCATCATCACCACCATCATCACCACTACCATCACCACCACCACTACCATCATCACCACCACCACCACTACCATCACCACTACCACCACCATTACCATCATCATCACCACTACCACCATCATCACCACTACCATCACCACCACCACCACCACTACCATCATCACCACCACTAGCACCACCATTATCACCACTACCATCACCACCACCATCACCACTACCACCACCACTACCATCACCACCACTACCATCATCACCATCATCATCACCACTACCATCACCACCACCACTTCCATCATCACCACCACCATCACTACCATCACCACCACCACTACCATCATCACCACCACCACCACTACCACCACTACCATCACCACCACCATCTTCACCACTACCATCACCACCACCACCATCATCACCACTATCATCACCACCACCACTACCATTGCCATATTTATCAACTTAGTAATATAATTACACATTACCTGACAAGCAAGCAAACATAAGTGGAGAATACTAAAAAAAAATTATTCAATAAAATCAATAATTTTAGAAAGTAAAGATTAATGTTTATGAATTGAGATAAGCTGCTGTAAAGTTCTGACAGAGACCATACCTTATGTTCATGTTGATTACAATTAACATCAGCTCCTTTTTCTACCAATAATTCACATATCTTATCATTTCCTTTATACGCTGCTTGCATTAATGGAGTCATGCCATTCTACAACAAACAAACAAGTAAGAGATAAAGCATGAGCAGCAATCCGCTGTATCTCATTTACAAGGTGAGCTGCAAGCGAGCTGTAGTAAATCACATACAGATTGGCTGTGAATGCTTTAGCGTACTTATCAAATGGACGCATTTATTTATACCATACCATATACTATTTATACCATACCATATAATACTATACTACACAGTATACTATACTATATACTATACTATACTATACTATACTATACGATACTATACTATACTATACTATACTATACTATATACTATACACAGTCTATACTATATTAATACAATACTCTGGTTGCTATGCGTGTTTTCATTGGTTGTTGCCCATGATCTATTAGAGGACAGACACATGGACACGTCAGATCACGTCAGCTGACTTGCTTTTTTCTTTATCCGACAAGAGTTTTGATAAAAACCTTTTAAATTTTTGTATTGTATAAAACAAATAGATTCCATTTTTTGTTGTCTGTTCAGTTTTATACAATAATTTGAATAGTACGTGTGTTTTTATTGGTCGATAGCCATGATCTATAAAAGGACAGATGCACAGATTACGTCACTGACGTGGTCTGATTTTTCTGAACCAATCATGGATCTCACTGCAACATCACGAGCCAATGACGTTGCTTGATTTGTATAGATCATGGATCATGTCAGATGAAGTGATTTATCTTTTTCAATGCCCCAGATAGAAATTCACTGAGAAAATTTAATAAGTCCGTTAAAACATCATTTTTCTATTTTTTATTGTATAAAACAAATAGATTCCATTTTTTTGTCGTCTGTTCAGTTATAGATGCACAGAGGACGTCACAACGTGGTAAGAACATCAGTGACCCACTCGACTGCATCTCGTGGGCCACTTTTTTGTTCTTACCACATTGTGATGTCATCTGTGCATCTATAACTGAACAGACAACAGCAAAATGGAATCTATTTGTTAAATATTGAAATTGAATTGAACTATATACTATACTATACTATACTATATACTATACTATACTATACTATATACTATACCATATACTATACTATATACTATACTATATACTATACTATATACTATACTATATACTATACTATATACTATACTATACCATATACTATACCATATACTATACCATATACTATACCATATACTATACTATATACTATACTATATACTATACTATACTATGTACTATACTATATACTATACTATACTATACTATATACTATACCATATACTATACTATATACTATACCATATACTATACTATATACTATACCATATACTATACTAATATACTATACCATATACTATACTATATACTATACCATATACTATACTATATACTATACCATATACTATACTATATACTATACTATACTATATACTATACTATACTATACTATATACTATACTATATAGTATACTATATACTATACTATATACTATACTATACTATATACTATATTATACAATACCCTGGTTGCTATGCGTGTTTTCATTGGTTGTTGGCCATGATCTATTAGAGGACAGACACATGGTCACGTCAGATCACGTCAGCTGACTTGCCTTTTTCCTTCTTCATGCCCCAAAATCCGGCAAGAGTTTCGACAAAGACTTTTTAAATTTTTATTGTATAAAACAAATAGATTCCATTTTTTTGTTGTCTGTTCAGTTATAGATGCACAGAAGATGTCACAACGTGGTAAGAACATCAGTGACCCACTCGACTGCGTCTCGTGGGCCACTTTTTTGTTCTTACCACGTTGTGATGTCATCTGTGCATCTATAACTGAACAGACAACGGCAAAATGGAATCTATTTGTTAAATATATTTTATATATAATTTACATTACATATATTATACTATATTTTATAGCGTAGTTATAATTTGATGAAAAATTTCAAATACAATTACAAATAAGTACATATTTTATATGCAAACTCATTTTCAAATTCTCATGGGTAATTATTTTTCATACCAAACAGAACCAAACAAAACAAACAAGGTTTTATTGTTTAGTTTCTACACCAACCTAATCCACAGGGTGTTCACTGCCCAAACAATCATTAAAAAAGCTTATTTCACAGACAAAGTAATGGAGTGTCATTTTACAAACACCGAATATACATTGGTTTATTGTAAACTATAAAACAGACATTTGAAGTTTATTCACACCTGATCCAGACTGTCAACTGCAACTTGACCCACGTCTAAAATGCGACGAACCTCGTCAGTATTGCCTAGAAAAACACCAAAAAAACAAAACTAGTATATTATTCCTTCTTTAGAAGTCTTCATCATTATTCTGAGAGGCTTACCTTGGTTAATATTCTCCAAAAGTTCTTTATGAATCATTTCATTCAATTCAGCCGCCATTTTTGTTCAAAATTCAGAATCCCGAACACTTCCGATCGTTCTCCGATACTTACCGAATGCCTCAAATACCGAACGTTTTCCGATAACTACCGAATGCTTAAAAACGGCGAACGTTACCGATCGTTTTCCGATAACTACCGAATGCTTAAAAAAGAACAACGTTCCCGATCGTTTTCCGATAACTACCGTACCGAATGCCGCAAATACCGAACATTCCATATTCCGAAAATATAAATATTGAATAATCAAGAATATTTTAACTATTTAAGTGGAGATTGACGGTTAACAAAATTTTCTCGAAATTCCAATTATTGGCAACTAGACAAAAGTACAGTGGGCGCGGTTGTCCTACTTCCCGCGCTTTCCCGCGCAAATTAAGGTTTGCAACATTTCCAAGATGTTCCAAGATGGCGGAATGCATTGAAAATTCTATGAAAGGTAATGTGTTGTAACATATTGTTTTCCATATTAGTAATTATTAAAATAATACTAAAATATTATGGCCTTCAAAGTCATGTATGATGTATTGTAATGCATTGTGTGTACAACTGCGCTGTTCGTAGACTGGTGTCTTACTGGATTGGGCTATTCCATTTAATACCTGTACCCCCCCTATCGAGGATACTGGAATTCTTCAGGGGTAAGGGCTATTTTGCCTTGGAATTCTTCAGGGGTAGGGACTGTTTGACTAGGAATTCTTCAGGGGTCGAGTGAAAAAAATTGAACTCTTCACGGGTAACAATCAATTTCTTCAGGGGTAATAGCTGTAAGACAGGAATTCTTCAGGGGTAGCTGTTGTAAAAATCGAATTCCTCAGGGGGGATGTTGTAAGATAGGAATTCTTCAGGGGTATAGGTAAACCCTTGTCCTCGATAGGGGGGGTACGGGTATTAAATGGAATAGCCCATTTATAGCAGACAGTAGCTTTCAAGTAGATGCTCTTTCCCCATGTGTGAATCCCATAGCAACCACACCAAAGACAGTCTGTTGGTCTGTTTGTTTGTTTGTTTGTTTGCAGGCAAAGTGGACACCAGTGTCTACATCTGTAGAGTGGCCGGCCAAGACTGTGAAAGGGGGGGGGGAGCCAATTAGCAAATGCCGAAATCCGGGGCATCACCCAGACTGCCAGACACCCACCCCCATAATGCCCCATTAAATTTTGGAATCTAGAGTCTCTAGAATGTCATCTCCTGCATTTGGGGGAGGGGGAGGTTTCATAAAATTCTGGATGTAAAACTCAAAACACTATAACATCATATAAAATACTCAAAACATAACACTTTTAATACTAGATTAGAACACCTATAACAGCAGTAGTCTTTGGGTTTTTGCACTGGTGAATCGTTCTATAATACGTTCAATGTCAATTTGTTCGTCGCCCAATTTTTTTTCGTGCAAAGGGGGGAGCCGCGGCTCCCACAGCTCCCCCCCTGGCTACACCACTGCATCTGTAAGCCAAAGCCCAACAATACATCACCCTATTCACCTTCACGCTACACCCATCAAAAATCTTGCAGCTTGTTAACAGGATGTGTTCATAACAAGTTGTGATTTTATCAAGCCAATACAAGGTGGTTGTTGTCTTGTAACAACTTGTTAAGTTGTAGAGTGGTAACAAGTTGTTGGAACAACCTGTCACAAGTCTGTTGAAGTCATCAACCACCACCATCATCACCACCATCATTCATCTTCACTACCACCATCATTACCATCACCACCACCCACCACCATCATCACCATGATCATCACCACCACCATCATCACCATCACCATGATCATCACCACCATCATCATCACCACCACCATCATCACCACCATGACCATGATCACCATCACCGTGATCATCACCACCATCACCACCACCATCATCACCACCACCACCACCATCACCGTGACCATCATCATCACCACCACCATCATCACCACCACCACCACCATCATCACCATCATCATCACCACCACCACCATCACCATGATCATCACCACCACCACTACCACCATCATCATCACCACCACCATCATCATTACCACCACCACCACCTTAAATGTTGTCAACCTTGTTACAAGTTGTCAACAACCTGTTACAGACTAGTTACCAAACTGGGAACAACCAGAGTGCATATGCATCCTGGTGACAGCTTGTTGGAATGGCCTTGTAACAACTAATTCCTTGCACTAGAGGTAATATTATAACAACCCAGGCATTTTTACATGTGTAGGTGGTTTCTGATTAACCACTCTCTTCACATTATGATAATGGTTAAACTTTGATCACACACCCCCCTAAATGAAATGGCAAATGGTTCCCCTCTTCTATAAACTGTAAGTGAAAGTGCATGCTTTTGTAGGTGAAGTGTGGATCTTGTTCGAGATGACCCATTTTAAAATTGTTTCAAATTTTACGTTCTATATATACCTGATGTCACACAGTGAGTGAAATGGACAGTGATGACGATGATGAGTGCTGGAATGAACCTTCTGATGACGTCCAAATTGTCGAGTGTATATTCTGTAACAACACCTTTGATAGCACTGTTGCATTATGGGAACATTGTATGGGGACCCATCAGTTTGATATAACTGACATCAAAAGAAGATTCAGTAAGTTTATTGCTACAATCATATTTTAAGAATCATTAAGTTACTCTGACAGTCTAACACCAGATGATTTTACTCATCAAAGAGAGAACCCTCAGACATCCTAGCCAGCAATGAGTTAACAAGTGATTAACCCATTCCTGCCTGAGCTGGTCAAAAATGGTTCCTAGCTTTATTGTTTTACTCTGTCTAACACCAAATGATTTTACTCATCAAAGAGAGAACCCTCAGACATCCTAGGCAGCTATGAGTTAACAAGTGATTAACCCATTCCTACCTGAGCTAGCCAAAAATGGTTCCTTTATTGTTTTACTCTGTCTAACACCAGATGATTTTGCTCATCAAAGAGAGAACCCTCAGCCATCCTAGGCAGCAATGAGTTAACAAGCAATTAACTCATTCCTGCCTGAGCTTGCTAAATATGACCTCTTAGACAGAATAAAGCAATAAAGGGACCATTTTTGACCAGCTCAGGCAGGAATGGGTTAAGCAGGCTAACTTCTCTGAAATACATTCAGACAGCATAATTATATTACATGGTGTTACATTAATAGGGCTGGATTATTACGATTACATTAAAATGGTCAACTACACACGAAAGGAGGTAATCTTAAACTGATCGTACACTTTAACTTACCATTTAAATGTGTTTATTAACCACTCATAGCATTGATGTCAAAAATTGTAATTATTTTGTTAGAAACCAACATCGAAAGTTCTCCTCGAGTGCCAGGCACCGTACCCATGGGATGATGATAGATTTCTTCAACCAGTTATAACAGATGATCCCTTGTTACAATATGGTAAGGTATATGATATCACACACATGTGTGAGAATTACTATAACAATTATATCATTGTGTGTAAGTATAGAGTTGTGCATTTAGAGTATGTTGAGAGAGACAGACAGACAGTGTGTGAGAGACAGACAGACAGAGTGTGTGAGAGACAGACAGACAGAGTGTGTGTGTGAGAGACAGACAGACAGACAGACAGAGCATGTGTGAGACAGACAGACAGAGTGTGTGTGGGAGACAGACACAGTGTGTGAGAGACAAACAGACAGACAGAGACAAATGGACATAACAGATGATCCCTTGTTACAGTACGTAAGGTATATGATAACACACATGTGAGAATTACTGTAACAATTATACCATTGTGTGTAAGTATAGAGTTGTGCATTTAGAGTATGTTGAGACAGACAGACCGACAGACAGTGTGTGACAGACAGACAGACAGAGACAGACAGTGTGTGTGACAGACAGACACAGACAACAGAGTGAGTGTATAACAGACAGACAAACAGACAGAGTATGTGTGACAGACAGACAGTGTGTATGCGACAGACAGCATTGTGAGTGTGTGACAGACAGAGTGTGTGAGAGAGACAGAGTGTGTGACAGACAGACAGACAGAGTGTGTGTGTGTGACAGACAGACAGACAGAGTGTGTGTGTGTGACAGACAGACAGAGTGTGTGATAGACAGACAGACAGAGTGTGTGTGAGAGAGAGAGAGACAGAGTGTGTGACAGACAGACAGACGAGTGAGTGTGTGACAGACAGACAGTGTGTGTGTATGTGAGAGACAGACTGAGTTGAGTGTGTGACAGACAGAGAGACAGAGTGTGTGACAGACAGAGTGTGTGAGAGAGACAGACAGACAGAGAGTGTGTGAGAGAGAGACAGACATAGAGTGAGATAGAGAGAGTGGAGAAAAGTGTGACAAGGAGCCACTGGCGAACCTATATAAAATGAATGTTGTTTGTCGTTGTTATAAACAGACATAGAAGATTCGGACATTGAAGAGGACATTGAAAATGGGCAAGACACTGAACTACAAAATGGTACTTAATACTAAACCTTTGTTAATAATTTAGTGCAGGCCTTCCAAATCAATTAAGAGAAAGGCCAACGGCATCCATTCTTTAACTGAAAGTGGTGTTATTGAAGGCTTTGAAGTTTTTAAATTTTTCTTCTATTTTCAGGTTGTTCAAATGGGGATTTAAACCACGAGAATGAAGAAATCAAGGAAAAGTAAGTAACTGTACTACAACAATACATGTAATTGACAGTTTAACTAGGTAATTGACAGGTTAGCGCATGTGCCTTTCACCTCTGCGACCCGGGTTCAATTGCTGCTCTTAGCAGTTATCTGATTAAAATTTCACCTTGGCCGCATGTGAGAAGAGTGCTTCCAGTTTGACTCTACCAAACATCGCAGGTTTCCTCCGAGTACTCCGGTTTCCACCTGTAGTAACACTGGACCAATGAGGGATGGCCCTTACTGGACCTCTAGAGAGAACAGTTAGCTATTAACTGGTAGAGCTATCCAGTATAAATAAGATTAGTTTAATTATTAGGTTTTCATAGTGATAAAATGTGTTTGAGCATTACTGAATGTCATTCATTTAGGTTAAAAGCAGCTGAAGAGAGAGCAAGAGTTGCTGAGTCAGCTTTGTACAAGGCACTTTCAGATCTTGAATCAATGAGGTAATAATGGATATTTTAACTTCCCTTCAATCCCTTGTGTTACGATCTGTTGGGTGTTTAACTACACTGTATATATTAAAAACAATGTTTCTGCCTAACACTTTCTTTCAGGGCTGGTGTTCACTCCTTGGTGATGGACATTGACCAGGAGAAAGGGTAAAAATTCAACAAATTTCTTTAACTCATTGCAGCCTAGGATGTCTGAGGGTTCTCTCTTTGATGAGTAAAATCATCTGGTTTTTTGACCAGCTCAGACACGAATGGGTTAATCACTCAGGCAGGAATGGGTTAATCACTTGTTAACTCGTAATTTGAGAAGTTTCTAACATGAACAAACTGTGGTGGATTCACTAACATTTAGTTTTTTAATTTGTTATATCCTCAGGATTACGCATCGTGCCACTAGTAGCCATGGTGAATTGGTTGATGATGTGGAAGACGAGGATGGTTATTTCAGCACTTATTCACATTACTCCATTCATGAGGAAATGCTCAAGGTTAATAAATATAAATAGTAAATTCATCTGGTGTTAGACAGAGTAAAACAATAAAGGAACCATTTTTGACCAGCTCAAGCAGGAATGGGTTAATCACTTGTTAACTCATTGCTGCCTAGGTTGTCTGAGGGCTCTCTCTTTGATGAGTAAAATCATCTGGTGTTAGACAGAGTAAAACAATAAAGGGACCATTTTTGGCCAGCTCAGGCAGGAATGGGTTAATCACTTGTTAACTCATTGCTGCCTAGTATGTCTGAGGGTTCTCTCTTTGGTGAGTAAAATCATCTGGTGTTAGACAGAGTAAAACAATAAAGGAACCATTTTTGACCAGCTCAGGCAGGAATGGCTTAGTTTTATCTATTTTCATTTCAGGACAGAGTAAGGACATTAAGTTACAAGAACTTTATCGAGCAAAACAGATCTCTATTTGAAGGCAAGGTCATTCTTGATATTGGTTGTGGCTCGGGAATATTATCGATATTTGCAGCACAGGCTGGAGCAAAAAAAGTCATTGGTATCGACAAATCATCAATTGTGTATAATGCTATGGAAATTATAAGGTAGGTGGTGTCTTCACCCATTGCTCTTTGAACACCCTTTGACAAGTAAAATAGTCTGGTGTTAGACAGAGTAAAGTAGTCTGGTGTTAGACACAGTAAAATAGTCTGGTGTTAGACAGAGTAAAATAGTCTGGTGTTAGACAGAGTAAAATAGTCTGGTGTTAGACAGAGTAAAATAGTCTGGTGTTAGACAGAGTAAAATAGTCTGGTGTTAGACACAGTAAAATAGTCTGGTGTTAGACACAGTAAAATAGTCTGGTGTTAGACACAGTAAAATAGTCTGGTGTTAGACAGAGTAAAATAGTCTGGTGTTAGACAGAGTAAAATAGTCTGGTGTTAGACAGAGTAAAATAGTCTGGTGTTAGACAGAGTAAAATAGTCTGGAGTTAGACACAGTAAAATAGTCTGGTGTTAGACACAGTAAAATAGTCTGGTGTTAGACACAGTAAAATAGTCTGGTGTTAGACACAGTAAAATAGTCTGGTGTTAGACAGAGTAAAATAGTCTGGTGTTAGACAGAGTAAAATAGTCTGGTGCTAGACACAGTAAAATAGTCTGGTGTTAGACACAGTAAAATAGTCTGGTGTTAGACAGAGTAAAATAGTCTGGTGTTAGACACAGTAAAATAGTCTGGTGTTAGACAGAGTAAAATAGTCTGGTGTTAGACAGAGTAAAATAGTCTGGTGTTAGACACAGTAAAATAGTCTGGTGTTAGACAGAGTAAAATAGTCTGGTGCTAGACACAGTAAAATAGTCTGGTGTTAGACACAGTAAAATAGTCTGGTGTTAGACAGAGTAAAATAGTCTGGTGTCAGACACAGTAAAATAGTCTGGTGTTAGACACAGTAAAATAGTCTGGTGTCAGACAGAGTAAAATAGTCTGGTGTTAGACAGAGTAAAATAATCTGGTGTTAGACACAGTAAAATAGTCTGGTGTTAGACACAGTAAAATAGTCTGGTGTTAGACAGAGTAAAATAATCTGGTGTTAGACACAGTAAAATAGTCTGGTGTTAGACAGAGTAAAATAATCTGGTGTTAGACACAGTAAAATAGTCTGGTGTTAGACAGAGTAAAATAATCTGGTGTTAGACACAGTAAAATAGTCTGGTGTTAGACAGAGTAAAATAGTCTGGTGTTAGACACAGTAAAATTAACTCTCTCATGTTCTGTCTTTTTAGGCAAAACAAGTTTGATAATATTATTACATTGATACGAGGCAAAGTGGAAGAGGTAGTTTTGGAAGTTAAACAGGCAAGATAACTTTTTTTTACAGAATCTGTCAAAACACTTTTAAAAAAAATGCATAATTATGAGCATTGTCTTTGATTTTTAGGTTGATGTTATCATTTCAGAATGGATGGTGAGTGATTCATTTAATTAACTGAGTTATTAATTATATTTGAGCTGCACCCATTGGATCATTTTCATAATCAATCATGGTTAACAATCGATCAATAATTGATTAATCATAATATTATATGAATCATGTTGTATTTTCTTTCCTTCCTTCTTTGTTTCCTTCCTTCCTTCCTTTCCTTCTTTCCCTTCTTTCTTTCTTTCCTTCCTTCCTTTCCTTCCTTCCTTCCCTTCTTTCTTTTTTTCCTTTCTTTCCTTCCTCCCTCCCTCCTTCTTTCTTCCTTTCCTTCCTTTTTCTTCCTTCCTTCTTTATTTCCTTCCTTCCTTTCCTTCCCTTCCTTCCTTCTTTCTTTTTCTTCCTTCCTTTCCTTCCCTTCCTTCTTTCTTTTTCTTCCTTCCTTCCTTTTTTGTCCTTCCTTCCTTCCTTTTTTGTCCTTCCTTCCTTTCCTTTCCTCTCCTTCCTTCCTTCCTTCCTCCCTTCCCTTCCTTAAATTTCTTTAAAATGTATCGGTCTTATTTTCAGGGATATTTTTTATTATTTGAATCAATGCTTGACACAGTGTTATTTGCAAGAGATAAATGGTTGACTGCAGATGGTAAAGGTCAGTTAAATTGAAGTTTTGTCTTTTCAGTATTTTTCTACAGATATATATAGTAAGAGAATTTATTTTTGTATAGAATTTTACTTTTACTGTAATATGTGGTTGTCTTTTGCAGTTTATCCCGACAAGTGTAGCATAAGTGTGGTTGGTTTAGACGATGAGAAAAGAAGAGAGGAGAAAGTGACTTTTTGGGAAGACGTCTATGGTACGAGATTGTTTTACTCTGTCTAACACCAGATGATTTTACTCATCAAAGAGAGAACCCTCAGACATCCTAGGCAGCAATGAGTTAACAAGTGATTAACCCATTCCTGCCTGAGCTGACCAAAAATGGTTCCTTTATTGTTTTACTCTGTCTAACACCAGATGATTTTACTCATCAAAGAGAGAACCCTCAGACATCCTAGGCAGCAATGAGTTAACAAGTGATTAACCCATTCCTGCCTGAGCTGGCCAAAAATGGTCCCTTTATTGTTTTACTCTGTCTAACACCAGATGATTTTACTCATCAAAGAGAGAACCCTCAGACATCCTAGGCAGCAATGAGTTAACCCATTCCTGCCTGAGCTGGTCAAAAATGGTCCCTTTATTGTTTGGCTCTGTCTAACACCCTCGGAAGGCACAAAGTAGCTAAAAATTCTAGTGTTTTGATTGCTGTGTTGATTATTTTAGGGGTGAATATGTCCTGTATGAAGCATTTAGTTTTATCAGAACCAGTCATTGACATTGTTGATCCAAATTACATAATAACAACTAGCTGTGTAATAAAGGTTAGTCTATAATAAAACCTAGAAATTGGCTAATGGGGAAGGAAGGAAGGAAGGAGGGAGGGAAGGAAGGAAGGAGGAAGGGAGGGAGGGAGGAAGGAAGGAGGGAGGGAAGGAAGGAGGGAAGGAAGGAAGGAGGGAAGGAAGGAAGGAAGGAGGGAGGGAAGAAAGGAAGGGAGGGGAGGAATGGAAGGAAGGAATGGAAGGAAGGGAAAGGAAGGAAGGGAAAGGAAGGGAAGGAAAGGAAGTAAGGAAGGAAGGAAGGAAAGGAAGGAAGGAAAGAAAGGAAGGAAAGAAGGAAGGAAAGAAAGGAAGGAAGGAAAGGAAGGAACGTAAGGAAGGAAAGAAAGGAAGGAAAGGAAGGAAGGAAGGTAGGGAAGGTAGGAAAGGAAGGAAAGAAAGGAAGGAACGTAAGGAAGGAAAGAAAGGAAGGAAAGAAAGGAAGGAAGGAAGGAAGGAAAGGAAGGAAAGGAAGGAAGGAAGGAAGGAAGGAAAGGAAAGGAAGGAAGGTAGGAAAGGAAGGTAGGAAAGGGAGGTAGGAAAGGAAGGGAGGAAAGGAAGGTAGGTAGGAAAGGAAGGAAAAGAAGGAAGGAAAGGAAGGAAGGAAAGGAAGGAAGGAAAGGAAGGAAGGAAGAAAAGGAAAGGAGGGAAGGAAGAAAGGGAAGGAAAGGAAAGAAGGAAGGAAGGAAAGGAATCCCGTGGATTTCGAATAGACAGAAGAAAGTCTTAGAAAAACAAGAGAAATACCAAGAGGTTCGTGATGAACTAAAAAGAAGATATGTCAACTATAAAGTAAATCAAATTAATGTGATTGTTGATGCTCTCGGTGGGTACTCAAAGGAACTACAAGATAACCTTGTGTGCCTCCTCGGAAAACAAGAAACAATTAGAGTTTTAAAGATAATGCAAAGATCTGTCTTGTTCGGATCGATAAGGATAAAGAACTTGTTTAAAACAACTGTCGCCGCATCTGTTTCTTAAACTTTTTTCTATTTTATCTTATTTTATGACAATAACAAAAAAAGAAAAAATTATTATAATTTTTAACTATGTAAATATCATATGATTTGTAAATAGTTTTCTTCGGTTTGTGTGGATAACAGATATAGGCTACCCACTAGGGCCCTATATATCTGGTTTTTTTATATATTGTTAATTAAGCTGAACTGTTTAATTAAATGGATTATAAAAAGAAAGAAAGAAAGCAAGAAAGCAAGAAAAAAAAAAAAGAAGGGAAGGGAAGGAGGGAAAGGAAGAAGGGAAGGAAGAGCTTTATAATATTTTCTGTTATGTTTGTTTAGGAGATCAATGTCAACCAAGTTAAAACAGAAGAGTTGGACTTCAGAAATAATTTCCAATTAGAAGTCATTAAAGATGGAACACTTAATGTAAAGCCCATTATCATCACTCATTTAACCATTTCAGTACACTAGAGGTTCTGTCTTTGAGGAGTAAAATCATCTGGTGTTAGACAGAGTAAAACAATAAAGGAACCATTTTTGACCAGCTCAGGCAGGAATGGGTTAATCACTTGTTAACTCATTGCTGCCTAGGATGTCTGAGGGTTCTCTCTTTGATGAGTAAAATCATCTGGTGTTAGACAGAGTAAAACAATAAAGGGACCATTTTTGACCAGCTCAGGCAGGAATGGGTTAATCACTTGTTAACTCATTGCTGCCTAGGATGTCTGAGGGTTCTCTCTTTGATGAGTAAAATCATCTGGTGTTAGACAGTAAAACAATAAAGGAACCATTTTTGGTCAGCTCAGGCAGGAATGGGTTAATCTCTTGTTAACTCATTGCTGCCTAGGATGGCTGAGGGTTCTCTCTTTGATGAGTAAAATCATCTGGTGTTAGACAGAGTGAAACAATAAAGGGACCATTTTTGTTAACTTTTAGTTATTGCTGCTTTAGCTGAGCAATGGTTTTGTATATTTTAATTTTAGATAATTGTTGGCTATTTTGATATATATTTTGAAGAAAGCTGCACACAAAAGGTACACCATATTGTAATAATAGTTAGATTTTCCAGTGGTGGATGCAGTGTATTAATATGTAATTTTATGTTTATTAACTTCATATTTTTCTTTATTAGATTTCATTCAGTACGCATCCCAAAAGTCCAGCAACGCACTGGAAACAGGCTGTGTTTCACTTGGAACACACAATGTCTTTGAAAAAAGGTTGGTTCCACCGGCTATTATTAACCCATTCCTGCCTGAGCTGGCCAAAAATGGTTCCTTTATTATTTTACTCATCAAAGAGAGAACCCTCTGGCTCAGACATCCTAGGCAGCAATGAGTTAACAAGTGATTAACCCATTCCTGAGCTGGTCAAAAATGGTTCCTTTATTGTTTTACTCTGTCTAACACCAGATGATTTTACTCATCAAAGAGAGAACCCTCAGCCATCCTAGGCAGCAATGAGTTAACAAGTGATTAACCCATTCCTGCGTGAGCTGGCCAAAAATGGTTCCTTTATTATTTTACTCATCAAAGAGAGAACCCTCAGACATCCTAGGCAGCAATGAGTTAACAAGCGATTAACCCATTCCTGCCTGAGCTGGCCAAAAATGGTCCCTTTATTGTTTTACTCTGTCTAACACCAGATGATTTTACTCATCAAAGAGAGAACCCTCAGCCATCCTAGGCAGCAATGAGTTAACAAATGATTAATCCATTCCTGCCTGAGCTGGTCAAAAATGGTTCCTTTATTGTTTTACTCTGTCTAACACCAGATGATTTTACTCATCAAAGAGAGAACCCTCAGACATCCTAGGCAGCAATGAGTTGAAGTTCTAATTGTCGTAGCATTTTAGTAATAAAATGCATGTCTAAATTCCACCTTAATTATTTTCTTTTTCAGGTGAGGTTGTTTGTGGAAGCATTCAGTGCAAGAAAAATAGGAAAGATGTACGATCCTTGGATATTGTTCTTGAATTACAAGATAATACTAGCAAAGATGTTATCACTAATAAATATACCATACAGTAAAATGTTGTGTAAGAGTCTGTCATCTTTTGTTAATAAAGGGAGTTCTGTTTTACGAGTGGCTGGGTTTTTGTTTCTTCATAATTTGCTTAGCGAAGAGAAGAGAAGCGAAGGGAAGAGATGAGAAGGGAAGAGATGAGAAGGGAAGAGATGAGAAGGGAAGAGATGAGAAGAGAGGAGAGAAGAGGGAAGAGAAGAGAGAAGAGAAGAGAGAAGAGAAGAGGGAAGGGAAGAAGAGGGAAGGGAAGAAGCGAGGAGAAGAGAAGTGAGGAGAAGAGAGGAGAAGGGAAGAGAGGAGAAGGGAAGAGAGGAGAAGGGAAGAGAGGAGAAGGGAAGATAATATAAGAGACAGGAGGAGAAGGGAAGAGAATAGAAGAGACAGGAGGAGAAGGGAAGAGAATAGAAGAGAAGGGAAGAGAAAGGAAGGGAAGAGAAAGGAAGGGAAGAGAAAGGAAGGGAAGAGAAAGGAAGGGAAGAGAAAGGAAGGGAAGAGAAAGGAAGAGAAGAGAAAGGAAGGGAAGAGAAAGGAAGAGAAAGGAAGAGAAAGGAAGGGAAGAGAAAGGAAGGGAAGAGAAAGGAAGGGAAGAGAAAGGAAGGGAAGGCAAGGGAAAGGAAGGGAAGGCAAGGGAAGAGAAAGGAAGGCAAGGGAAGGGAAGAAAAGAGAAGGGAAGAAAAGAGAAGGGAAGAAAAGAGAAGGGAAGAGAAGAGAAGAGAAGGGAAGAAAAGAGAAGGGAAGAAAAGAGAAGGGAAGAAAAGAGAAGGGAGGGGAAGAAAAGAGAAGGGAAGGGAAGAAAAGAGAAGGGAAGGGAAGAGAAGAGAAGAAAAGAGAAGAGAAGGGAAGAAAAGAGAAGGGAAGAAAAGAGAAGGGAAGAAAAGGGAAGGGAAGAGAAGAAAAGAGAAGGGAAGAGAAAGGAAGAGAAGAGATGGAAAGGAAGAGAAGAGAAGGAAAGAGAAGGGAAGAGAAAGGAAGAGAAGGCAAGAGAAGAGAAGAGAAGGGAAGAGAAGAAAAGGGAAGGGAAGAGAAGAAAAGGGAAGAGAAGAAAAGGGAAGGGAAGAGAAGGGAAGGGAAGAAAAGAGAAGGGAAGAGAAGGGAAGAGAAGGGAAGGGATGAGAAAAGAGGTGAAGAGAAGGGAAGAGAAAAGAGGAGAAGAAAAGAGGAGAAGAGAAGGGAAGAGAAAAGAAAAGAGGAGAAGAGAAGAGGAGAAGAGAAGGGAAGAGGGAAGAGAAAAGAGAAGAGAAGGGAATAGAAGAGAAGGGAATAGAAGGGAAGAGAAGAGAAGGGAAGAGAAAAGAGGAGAAGAGAAGAGGGAGATGGTGGTTTGAAAAGGGAGGGTGCACATGAGAGAAATGGATGAAAGAAAAGTGGATGAAATGAAAAAAGTGATCATATTCAAAACAAAGTTCTTTTTGGGTACCATCAGGAACCAAGTATACAGAAAATTTGATACCAGAATTTTTTTCCAAATATAGTTTTAACAAAGTATTTCTGATGAAGTATGAACAGCTTCAGTATTGAACAGTTCAAAGTCTTGAACTAAATTTCAAAATAATGTTTCTCCCAGAGGCAACAGTCATGTTCTTTGTCAGTTCTTCAAGTTAGGTATTAGCATTCTTGGCCATTTGGAAACGAACTCCGATGAAAGGAACACTGAATCCTGTGCCAAGGAAAAGGATCATTGTAGCCAACAATCTTCGTTTGTTTTTAGTCTGGAAAGGCATGTTCTAAAAAGCATATTTGGTCGTTTGAACTCTCGTTTGTATCTCGAGTTTTCAATATGCTATTATTCGGCTGTCTTTATGACAAGAAAACTATTAAATATAAGCTGTATTTGTAGCGGAGAGCTCTAATATAACAAGCTTGACCACTTGGCGGCCATTTTGATAATATTTGTGATCGCTATAAACTTACTTTTTCTGCTAATTCTAAGCTAAACTAAATAAGTTTTTATAGTTTATTACATTCTCTTACCATTCCTGGAGCGTTTTCTATTTCGTCACGGATTAATGGACGGCCAGTAGCTCGCAAACGGGTCGCTGAACGGACGAGAGAAACTGCTCTCGATGATAAAGACGCCATCTTGGAATGAAGACGGAAGGTACCAGCCCCATTATTCAATTCGAACCCTTACTTAGCGGGAGTCCCCATTTAACCCCCTATGACCCCGTCTAACCTAGAGATCCCGCTATAACTAAATAGTCCCCCTATAACCCAAAGAAACCTCCTATCACCCAAAGTGACCCTCTTAATACAAAATGGACCCCAACTGCCCCTATTTAACGGAAATAGACCCTCATTGACTCCATGTAACAGAAATAGACCCGTATTGACCCTCCAACCAAAATAAACCCCTATTGTCCCAACCAAAATAAACCCCTATTGACCCCCTTTAACCAAAATAGAACCCCATTGTCCCTTCCAACCAAAATAAACCCCTATTGTCCCAACCAAAATAAACCCTTATTGTCCCCCTTTGACCAAAATGGAGCCAATTGTCCCCCTTTAACCAAAATAGACCCCCATTCTCCTCCTGTAACCAAAATAGTCCCCCATTGTCCTAATTCAACAAAATTAGACCCAAATTGTCCCCTTTTAACCGAAATAGACCCCCATTCGACTTAAATAAACCCAATTATCCCCCTTTGACCCCAATGATCCCCATTAACCCAAATAAACCCCAATTATCCCTCGTTATCAAAAACCCTCTTTATCTTTTCTGAAACACGACGATTTATTTTGATCAACGCCGACGGCGTTTGCAAACCCTTACGCGAAAAAACTAGAGCTTGAATTTCTCTATGTTTAGAAAAGAAACTCAAATATTTGGGGCGAAACAACTGAATTATCTGGGGCAAAACAACTCAAATTTTTGGAGAAAAACAATTCAAATTCTTGGAGGAAGACAACTTAAATATTTGGGGCAAAACAACTCAAAATTTGGGGCAAAACAACTTAAATATTTGGGGGAAAACAACTCAAAATTTGGAGCAAAACAACTTAAATATTTGGGGGGAAACAGCCCCAATTTTTGGAGAAACACAACTTAAATATTTGGGGCAAAACAACTTAAATATTTGGGGCAAAACAACTCAAAATTTGGGGCAAAACAACTTAAATATTTGGGGGAAGCAATTTAAGTGTTTGGAGCAAAACAACTTAAATATTTGGGGGAAGCAATTTAAATGTTTGGGGCAAAACAACTTGGCACAAAAAAGTAATTTTAAAGAGCTTCTTCTCATTCGAGACTCAAAAACTTTCCTATGAAGTAAACTAACTCGAAGAACTTTTTTTTCAAAACATAAAGCATCGACTAAAAGTTTCAATAATTGTTTTATTTATATTTAACAACTAATATTATTATGAAATACAAAATTGAAAAACTCAGTTATATCTTTTCAAATTGATCAAAAAAGCTCCCACATGCACTAAAGCCATATATTGTTATTCCCCATTTTAATGTTCCTATTTGATATTTTATAACCAGAGCAATTATTTTTTGGCATCGAGAATGTTTTGAGAACATTTGATATGAAAACATTCAATTCTTCACTTGCTACTATTCTTAAAAGTAAAAATGCAATGTAGAAGTTCATTACAAAGTTTGATTTGAAGTTTGAATGTTCAATTGGAAGTTCAGCTTTGTGATATTCTTTGGCTATGAAGTTGGTAATTTGGAATTGGAGAATGATTAACAACATATTTTCCAAAAGAAATGTTAATCGTATCAAAAGAAAGTCTGGTTGACCAAAGCTTTTCCATAAAAGTGAACTTTGAATCAAACATTCAAACTTCAAATTGAACTTCGTAATCAACTTCTGAATTTGGAAACATAATTTGACACTTGGTAATGAAGTTTCAAACCACGCGTCGATAATGAGCTGAAATTGACAATAAAATTATGGTTGGAATATATTGGGGTAAAATCCGAAAAGAAGTCCCACTGCTTTCATAAGCATGGGTAAATCTCCAAAGTTTTTAAAAGCTTGCAATTCTAAAACTGTACAAAAATTCTCAAAACTTTGCCAATTCAGTTCATTATACACGTTTACGATCAAGCAAAATTGTTTCAGTGTTGCATTTCATCTTAAAGACCTGTTTGTGTTACCCTGCAAGTCAGAGCCTCTTTCTGACCTGTGCAGGCTACGTCGGAAAGTGGGATCTGCCAACAAACTCGATATTTCTTTTTGAGCATGCATGAATGGTTACCAAGATACTATTTTGGGCCCAGGCTGTAATGCATTACTTGCTATTTTCCTGCTTGTGGGTGCTCATACTCTAGAACTTGTTTGACCAGTTTAAAACCTGACTGACTAGCCCCAAACTTGTGGCGAAGATGAGTTTATTGGCAGAGCGCACTTTCCCCCAAAGCCTGTGTAGGTTGGAAAGGGGGTCTGACTTACAGGGTATGATTTATGTGGGCCTGTAGCAGAATATACGTTTGTTCAGATTATTTTATGCCAAAGTCGTATAAACAGGTCATAGTCTTTTCAAATTTCTCAGAACTCAAACACTTCGATGGATCCAAAAATAATCTTCATTTGTCCTCTAGCATGTATGAGCAGCAAACTTCGAGTCTGCCTGACTGTACATCAGACACATTGTATCCAATGTGTGTCTTCGATTATAATTCTCATTCTTTTGAGTTTTAAAACTTTTTTTGATAATTCATGTTGAAGGACGCCGTAAACACTCAATGTTTCCAAAAAGGACTGGAATTGTAACGTCGATGATTCCAAGAACCAACACACGATGACGCAAAGTGTCCGAGTGGCGAGGTAGATATTCACAGTATTATTATTATTATGTACAAAAGTATTGGAAAATATTTAAATCCACAAGAAACTACAAGAAAGAAAGAAAATTAATATAAAGATTTTTTTACAACAGATGTTCATTGGACAGGGCATGAGATTTGAAATTTTCAGCAGTATCCAGTGAGATACTGGTACAGTACTTAAAATCTGGTATCCCTCCTTGAAAACTAGTATCCCATATTTGGATAGTAGATATTCCAATAAGCAGTATCCAAACAAGGTTAACTTTTATTTAATACAACAATAGACTGGAAAGTTTGTACCGCGCAACAGAGATCTCCATAGTGCAGTTTCAGGCTGACAATTGCCCGCAGAAATATACGAATCTCTGTTGCGCATTTTACAAACTTTCCTGTCTGGCTGACATTATTCATACTACACTAGTGTGTGCCTAGCTGTACAATAACACATCGATAAGAGTGTTAATACTTTAGTTTATTTACGTCTTGAACATAATTGTAAAGTGTCCATGGCATTGTCAAAATCCATCAAATTTAGGACTATGTAGTGCAACTGTAATATATAACAATGAATAAATACGAGATTGAAAAAAATATGCAGAATATTTTAATCTTGTTCCCAGAGCCTGTGATCATTTGTCCAGCAATGGCTCCTTGTTGCTGGTACTACTTCATGTATGCCTACCATTTAATCCTGGCACACACTGCCAACATTCGCAAACAAGACGCGAAGAACGACAACAATTAATCGGGATAGCTGCTCAACAATTGTTCACTATCCAAACTTTCATGGTATCCCCACGGAATACTGAGTTTCAGCTCACTGAAATACCAAAGCAAAAGTCTAGTTTTTGTGAACAGAGGAAGTCCGATAATTATTGTTTCTACAGCAAGTTGGAATTGTGATAAAATCCATAGTTTCCTTATCGAAAACGAAGTAACGAACAAGTGTGCCAGACAGTGTGCTTTACTTCCTGTCTGTCCTGAGGACTTTGAACAATCGTAACATAGCAACGTGCATTTCAAATTTCACTCAACCGTGAGAATAATCAACAGGAAGTAACTCACCAAAGTGAGATTTGAAGCTCGTGAAACCAGAGGCTCTCCCTCTCCCTCTCCCAAACTCAGAGCCTCTGGTACCCAGGGTTCTAATGATCAGTTAGGCAGAGAAAATTATATAAACATACCTGAATTATTCTTGAGCTTGACTGCCCTCTTTAATTTCTAGTCCATCTGGTGTTAATCTGCTATCTACACTATTTTCTTGATAACCTCCTTTGCTTTTCATTCTGTACGTCACATCATTTAACTGTTGAAAATAAACACACGTTTAACCTTTGACACCTAGATCAGCCAAAAAAACTGGTGCCTTTGTTATTTTACTGTGTCTAACACCAGACTATTTTACTGTGTCTAACACCAGACTATTTTACTGTGTCTAACACCAGACTATTTTACTATGTCTAACACCAGACTATTTTACTCTGTCTAACACCAGACTAATTTAATGTGTCTAACACCAGACTATTTTACTGTGTCTAACACCAGACTATTTTACTCTGTCTAACACCAGACTATTTTACTGTGTCTAACACCAGACTATTTTACTCTGTCTAACACCAGACTATTTTACTGTGTCTAACACCAGACTATTTTACTGTGTCTAACACCAGACTATTTTACTGTCTAACACCAGACTATTTTACTGTGTCTAACACCAGACTATTTTACTGTGTCTAACACCAGACTATTTTACTCTGTCTAACACCAGACTATTTTACTGTGTCTAACACCAGACTATTTTACTGTGTCTAACATGAGACTATTTTACTCTGTCTAACTCTAACAACCAGATTATTTTATGTCATCCAAAAGTAAAATACTAAAGGCTAATTCAGACAAGAATGAATTAATAATTACTGTATTTAAGAAATAGACAATGGCACTCGTACAATATAGCCTTCACTCGAAACATTAGAAATTTCATTCAATAATTTCAGCAGCACTTAAACCTTACTATATTTAAATTTGTATTTCAACACTGCCTGCACAGCACACTTCTTTAATTTCACTCGTATATAGCCATGTGTATAAACAAACAAGTGAGTTGAGAGAATTTGAATGATTATATGAGTATAATATACATGTATGTACATTTGAATTCTCCCAAACTCACTCGAGTGTCTGCATCAGGTAAAAAAAACCAGGAAGTCCATTTTCCATAATTTCTATTTCTTTTATGAAATAAGACAAGAAACCCTCAGACATCCTAGGCAGCAATGAGTTAACTAACAAGTGATTAACCCATTCCTGCTTGAGCTGGCCAAAAATGGTTCCTTTATTGTTTTACTCTGTCTAACACCAGATGATTTTACTCGTCACAAAGAGAGAACCCTCCGACATCCTAGACAGCAATGAGTTAACAAGTGATTAATTAACCCATTGCTGCCTGAGCTGGTCAAAAATGGTTCCTTTATTGTTTTACTCTGTCTAACACCAGATGATTTTACTCGTCAAAGAGAGAACCCTCGCTCAGCCATCCTAGACAGCAATGAGTTAACAAGTGATTAACCCATTCCTGCCCGAGTTGGCCAAAAATGATCCCTTTATTGATTTACTCTGTCTAACACCAGATCATTTTACTTTTACTCATCAAAGAGAGAACCCTCAGCCATCCTAGGCAGCAATGAGTTAACCATGTTATATTAAACTAACAACCCAAAACACTGTTTGAAAGTCATTTAATAATTTAAGATACTGTCTATAGCAATGGGAAACAACAATATCTACGAAGATATCTTTATCTCTGAGGAAGCAAAATAATTTTCTGATAATTAGAGATTTCAACAAAATGTCAGAGGGATGAGTTAATGACATGTAAAGTGTTAATTTAAATAACTCCGAAATATTGGCATCTCAGTTGAACACAATTTTGAAGAAATATTAAAAGTGAAAGAGAAGAGACATTTGAAGAGTAGATCTAAGTATTTCAAAAAAATAATTGTAGAAACAAAGCTTTATTTAAAAGCAAAATATAATAAAGATCTTAATTACGGTTATAATTTCGGAGAAAATTGTATTCAAATTGCTGAAAGCTTCAGACGAAATTACTTCGTCTCGGGACAACAAAACAATCACCATCTTTAGGGGGACGTAAAGTGTTTTAAAAAGAGCAGAAAATAGAAATCGATTCTTTCTACTTACATCTACGGATATCTGTACTTCTCCTGAGCCAATGTGTCCGGTATGCTAGAAGAAATTTGAAAAGATTTGGTGAAGAAAGCAAAGCTGAAAGTAAGTAAAGCAAGCGACGATTGTTTATTTACTACGATAGAAAGCGATCGGAAAATGGACGTTTACCTGGAAATTCATAGGCTCTCCAATCATACTTCTGTCGATCCTAGGGCGTCTCTAAGTTGAAAAGAAATTGGATAACAACCTGGTAAATTTTAGATGAAACTCTAAATGTGTCTTACAATACGATGGATATTCAGTTCACTCTACGTACGGGTGGAGGTTGCTGTGTTACACAACACGAAAAACAAAGCCAACTTGGACTCATAACCATCGCAGAAATAAAGAAAAGCTTCCAAAGGAATGTGTAACGAAGGCACACGGCAATCGCGCACTTATTTCGTGTGTTTTTTTGACCGCAATTACATAGCTTCGTCTTTCGGACTTTCAGAGTCACTTGCAGCACAAGAGAGAGGAGTGGTAGATGACGCAATGCTACATGGGACGTGTTTTTGGCCGATATTTTTGGCGCGAGATAAAATACGAGACAAAAATGTCGCTCCGCATTACGTCACACAACTGAACAAATGTTGCAATTAGAGATTCTATATTTTGCAGTACACACGCAAAAACGCACAGACCTGATGTAGAATGATGTGGATCTGTTCAGAAAAAAGTAGCGACCCCTGATACAGCCTGTTGTAGTATCAGCTATGATACACCTATGATATCATATCTGTATCATACCTGTAGCTACAACAGACTGTTCAGAACAGGTTCTGTCAAACTGTATCAGCCTGACACGGTCGGTGCTGTATCAGTTTGATATAACAGACTGAACAGGTATGTTGTCTACAGAGCTGTCGCAGTCTGTTAGAAATTCTAACTAAATGTTTATACATCAGCGCTGGTACATTCTGTAGCTGTCAGGCTGTATCAAGGGTCACTACATTTCTCTGAATAGATCTGATGTCAGAGCTGATCAGACTGTGCGTTTTTACGTGTATAGTAGTAATTATAATAACCAAATACTTGAGATTGAATTCTGGAACAATCAAAGTTTAGTTCTAAGTATATATAGAAGTGATTCATACTTGAAAGAACATTTAAAATGATAGAGTAACATCTTTTGCAGTTTTTCACTTCCTTGTTTCGTTCTCGAGATATTTCAGTTTGTTTGATATGCAAATTAAACAACTTGACATCATATGTGGATAATGAGTTATATATCTTTGCTATTGTCAAATATAATCAGTTGAAAATTCTATATGTTTGGTGTTCTGGGAGAAACATACGCTTCCTTCAATTTAATTTGATAATACCAAAGATAATTATAACCTCTGATAACTCATTATGCACATGTGATGTCAAGATGTTTAATTTGCATATCAAACAAACTGAAATATCTCAAGAATGAAACAAGGAAACGAAAAACTGAAAAAGATGTTACTTTGTCATTTTAAGTGTCCTTTCAAATAAGAAAAACTTAATTTTCATGACTTAAAACACTCTATTCATACTAGGATTTAGAACAACCTATTAGTTGAGATTAAATTCTAGAACAATCTCAATTTAGTTCCAAGCTATTATTCGCTACAGGGGCGTCAGAGCGACACTAAAAGTGGGGGAGGGGTGAAAAATTTTAGGGGGATCTGGGGGCATGCTCCCCCACGAAATTTTGAAATCTAGAGTTTCTGAAATGCCATTTCCTGCATTTTAGGACAACTAGGATTTACAGAATTCTAATGGACTCCAAAAACGTCATAAAATACTCAAAAGACAACACGTTTTTCGAATACAATCTAATAATCGACAGTCAACTCTTAATTTTTCGGGCAAAAATGTTTTGCCCCCCCAAACGTAACTGGTCAGGTATGCCATGCTAGTTGAATAATAATAATTTATTTAATATTAGAATATTTCAGATCATATTTCACAACATTTGACAACATGCTATATTTTATATTAATACAAAAATATTTTTGCGATATTGAGATCTGAAATATTTTGAAAAGATTTCTCAGCTATTTGAGTACTGACTGTTACTGTAGTTTTTGCCTCTAGATAAAAGGGAATTAAATAGTAAAATAATTTATAATTTTTTGACAATATTTTGATAGAAGAAAATATCTTTATTAATAGTATTATAGACATACCACCTGGAATGATGTTTGATAAACACTAGACCACGGAAATCTTTAATACTTTTAGCCACAATAGTTGACTAATAATCTCTAGATTTAAGGTTTATTTGAGATCTTTCTTGGATGAGAAATCACAACTTGAACTCGTGATATGACGTTTTATATAAAACGACTTGAAAAAGAAATTCCACCCTTCAATTTAAACAAAGACAATCTAATGGATATTGTTCGCCAAATATTACAAGAAACTCAGCTTATAAAACACTTCATTTCGGAGTAGATGAGTACAATAAAGCCTCTTCGATTAAAGGTTGTTCTTTTGTGTTCAACCACAGATCAACATTAGACAACGATGACGTTTTCAGGGAGGTTTTCAGATTTTAGAAACACGACGGAAACTTACGTTTCTTGGCGGCGGAGCTTCACGAAAATGCATCCATATTAGAACTCGGGTGATTATTCCGGGTCGTTGATCTCTTTCGAGAGCCATTAAACGCGAGATCTTGCGTGAAAACAATCACCTATCGTCAGTCGTCTTCTTCTTCTTCGTCACTCTTGCTCGACGATCGAAGCCTTCTCGAAGGAATAGCTTGAAGAAGGAATGCCCGAGTTTTTTTTGTTTATACTTCTTAAAGAATTCCACCCGCAAGCAGGCTACTGGGTAGGGCGACAACGGGATCAGTTGGGATAATACAACATTATTCCTACATGTTCCCACTAACCCTAGATGACCTCGTAATCCCTTACGTAACACCATTACCCCTAGCGTCACCATTATCCTTTCCGGACACTATTATTCCTATGCGTCCCCATTAACCCCAAATGGCTACCATTATTCCTAGTTTTCCCTATTATCTCGCAGTCACTCATATTATCCCTACATGTCTATATTACCCTCATTATAACCTCATTACCCTGCCAAAACTGGTTATCCCTATTAGGTCCCATTATGCCTGCTAGATCCCCCTGTAAACCCCTCAAAAAGCCTGTTCACGGGATAAAATTGGGAGAAGCGAGCCTTGAGGGCAATGGGAATCAACTTTTTCAAGCGCATTATTGTTGGGGGATATTATTTTACTGGTTTATGAAGCCAGATAATATTTGTATTCTAACGTGTGTCTAGATATTTTGTGAACACAAGGGTGCGATATTTTCCCTAAAAATATACGAGTGCATTATCTTGCACAAATCAACAAAACACGAGGTATATACCACAACTACGTCCCTATGACGACATCATGACGTCACCACAACGTCACCTCATCACCATGACGTTATCTCATTGTCTCTATGACGACATCGTGACGTCATCATGACGTCATCGCATTCTTTCTATGACAACATCGTGACGTCACCACAACGTCACCTCATCACCATGACGTCATCTCATTGTCTCTATGACGACATCGTGACGTCACCATGACGTCATCGCATTCTTTCTCTGACAACATCGTGACGTCACTATGACGTCATCGTAACAAATAAAAATCATATAATTTTCTAAGTTACATCTATTTCTTAAGACAAAGCAAAATTGTTTCGACACTGGGCTAGTCCTGATTTTAACAAAATGTAAGAATTTGTTTATTGGTCATTCAAACTATATATACTGTCTAAGGCTAGACAGTTAATTTATGCAGCGCAATGCATAAATTACTATACATATATTACCATGCAATTGTATTTCATTCATTATATTATTCATTATATTACATTACATTGCATACATTACTTTACATTACATTACACTACATTACGTTACATTGCATTACATTACATTATTACAAAAAGTAGAGTGTTGCGTAGACAGTGTTTTAGATAGAGCAAAGTGAAAAGATGGTAAACTGCTGAGAATAGTTTTAATAACGAAATACTGACGTTTCAAGCAGAGCCCTTCACCACACTCTACTTTTGATGAAGGACTCTGCTTGAAACGTCAGTATTTCGTTATCAAAACTATTCTCAGCAGTTTACCCTCTTTTCACTTTGCTCTATCTAAAACACTGCCTACACAACACTCTACTTTTTACTCTGATGAAGAGCTCTGCTTGAAAAGTCAGTATTTCGTTATCAAAACTATTCTCAGCAGTTTACCATCTTTTCACTTTGCTTATTACATAAAACTAAAATTCTCTACTTTCCAATAGTTTTAGAAAACACTTAGAAAAAAATTAACACACATACACCACAACGCAACACATCATATAACCGACAAGCGTTACCCCTCCCCAAATGTCAACGCCCCCTCCCCCCCTCCCTTCCTGTGGTAAGTGAAACGAAATTTAAGTTTGTCTTATTTGAAAGAACACTTAAAATGATAGAGTAACATCTTTTGCAGTTTTTCGTTTCCTTGCTTCGTTGTTGAGATATTTCAGTTTGTTTGATATGCAAATTAAACATTTTAACGTCACATGTGCATAATGAGTTGTTGAAAAAAGTTATATATCTTTGCTATTATGGGACCAAAATAATTCGACAGAAGCATTTTCAAGATTATAAAAAGATTTTCAAGTGATTATATTTGACAATAGCAAAGATATAGAACGTTTTTCGATAACTCATTATGCACGTGTGACGTCACAACATGCGACATTTACATCAAACAAACTGAAATATCTGAACAACGAAGCAAGGAAACAAAAAACTGCAAAAGATGTTACTCTATCATTTTAAGTGTTCTTTCAAATAAGACAAACTTGATTTTCGTTAGGCACTTTAAGTGTCTATCTAGTGAAACATTCGTTGACATTTTTGTTGTTTTGATGAACAGAAGAGCATGGTAGAAGCATTCAGTGAAAATTTCAAGAGAATCAGTCTCAAAGTTTGTCATTGCTCAGTTAGGCCGTGTTTACATAAAGTGGATTGAGTGTTCAAGTCAAATCTCGCATGTTGTTTCTTCTTGTTGTGTTTACATGAAGAAGATTGAAAGTTTTCCATCTGATCATCGAAACGGATGGCTGAAGTCAATCCACGCAGTTGAGTGGATTAACTTGAGATTCAAGCAAGGATCGATTTGAATGTCTCCAATCCAGTGCTGTAAAAGTTA
>JAWNZC010000066.1:392500-417500 GCA_035771165.1 Paragorgia papillata | reverse complement strand
TGCTAGTGATGGTAGTGATGGTGGTGATGGTGGTAAAGATGGTGATTGTAGTGATGGTGGTGATGGTAGTGATGGTGGTGATGGTAGTAATGGTGTTGATGGTGTTGATGGTGGTGATGCTAGTGATGGTGGTGATGGTGGCGATGGCAGTGATGGTGTTGATGGTGTTGATGGTGGTGATGGTGGTGATGATGGTGGTGATGGTGGTGATGGTGTTGATGGCAGTGATGGTGTTGATGGTGTTTATGGTGGTGATGGTGGTGATGATGGTGGTGATGGTGGTGATGGTGATGGTGGTGATGCTAGTGATGGTAGTGATGGTGGTGATGGTAGTGATGGTGGTGATGGTGGTGATGGTGGTGATGGTGGTGATGGTGGTGATGGTGGTAAAGATGGTGATAAAGATGGTGATTGTAGTGATGGTGGTGATGGTGGTGATGGTAGTGATGGTGGTGATGGTAGTAATGGTGTTGATGGCAGTGATGGTGGTGATGGTGTTGATGGTGGTGATGCTAGTGATGGTAGTGATGGTGGTGATGGTGGTAAAGATGGTGATTGTAGTGATGGTGGTGATGGTAGTGATGGTAGTAATGGTGTTGATGGTGGTGATGGTGGTAAAGATGGTGGTCAAGATGGTGATTGTAGTGATGGTGGTGATGGTGGTGATGGTAGTGGTGGTGATGGTAGTAATGATGTTGATGGCAGTGATGGTGGTGATGGTGTTGATGGTGGCGATGCTAGTGATGGTAGTGATGTTGGTGATGGTGGTGAAGGTGGTAAAGATGGTGATTGTAGTGATGGTGGTGATGGTAGTGATGGTGGTGATGGTAGTAATGGTGTTGATGGTGTTGATGCTAGTGATGGTAGTGATGGTAGTGATGGTGGTGATGGTGGTGATGGTGGTGATGCTAGTGATGGTGTTGATGGTGTTGATGGTGGTGATGGTGTTGATGGTAGTGATGGTAGTGATGGTGGTGATGGTGGTGATGGTGGTGATGGTGGTGATGGTGGTGATGGTGGTAATGATGGTGATTGTAGGGATGGTGGTGATGGTAGTGATGGTGTTGATGGTAGTGATGGTGGTAATGATGGTGATGGCAGTGTTGGTGGTGAAGGTGGTGATGGTGGTGATGGTGTTGATGGTAGTGCTGGTAGTGCTGGTGTTGATGGTAGTGATGGTAGTGCTGGTGTTGATGGTAGTGATGGTAGTGCTGGTGGTGATGGTGATGGTAGTGATGGTGGTGATGGTAGTGATGGTGGTGATGGTAGTGATGGTAGTGATGGTAGTGATGGTGGTGATGGTGGTGATGGTGGTGATGGTAGTGATGGTGGTGATGGTAGTGATGGTAGTGCTGGTGGTGATGGTAGTGATGGTAGTGATGGTGGTGATGGTGGTGATGGTGGTGATAGTAGTGATGGTGGTGATGGTAGTGATGGTGGTGATGGTGGTGATGGTGTTGATGGTAGTTCTGGTGTTGATGGTAGTGATGGTTGTGATGGTGTTGATGGTAATGATGGTAGTGTTGGTGTTGATGGTGGTGATGGTGGTGATGGTGTTGATGGTGTTGATGGTGGTGATGGTGGTGATGGTAGTGATGGTGGTGATGGTGGTGATGGTGTTGATGGTGATGATGGTGATGGTGGTGATGGTGTTGATGGTGGTGATGGTAGTGCTGTTGTTGATGGTAGTGATGGTGGTGATGGTGGTGATGGTGGTGATGGTAGTGATGGAGGTGATGGTGGTAAAGATGGTGGTAAAGATGGTGATTGTAGTGATGGTGGTGATGGTGGTGATGGTGGTGATGGTGGTGATGGTGATGGTAGTGATGGTGGTGATGATGGTGATGGTAGTGCTGGTGGTGATGGTAGTGATGGTTGTGATGGTGGTGATGGTGGTGATGGTGGTGATAGTAGTGATGGTGGTGATGGTAGTGATGGTGGTGATGGTGTTGATGGTGGTGATGGTAGTTCTGGTGTTGATGGTAGTGATGGTTGTGATGGTGTTGATGGTAATGATGGTAATGATGGTAGTGCTGGTGTTGATGGTGGTGATGGTGGTGATGGTGTTGATGGTGGTGATAGTAGTGATGGTGGTGATGGTAGTGATGGTGGTGATGGTGGTGATGGTGTTGATGGTGATGATGGTGATGGTGGTGATGGTGTTGATGGTGGTGATGGTAGTGCTGTTGTTGATGGTAGTGATGGTGTTGATGGTGGTGATGGTGGTGATGGTAGTGATGGTGGTGATGGTGGTGATGGTGTTGATGGTGATGATGGTGATGGTGGTGATGGTGTTGATGGTGGTGATGGTAGTGCTGTTGTTGATGGTGGTGATGGTGGTGGTGATGGTGGTGATGGTGGTGATGGTAGTGATGGAGGTGATGGTGGTAAAGATGGTGGTAAAGATGGTGATTGTAGGGTTGGGGGTGATGGTGGTGATGGTAGTGATGGTGGTGATGGTAGTGATGGTAGTGCTGGTGGTGATGGTAGTGATGGTAGTGATGGTGGTGATGGTGGTGATGGTGGTGATAGTAGTGATGGTGGTGATGGTAGTGATGGTGGTGATGGTGGTGATAGTAGTGATGGTGGTGATGGTAGTGATGGTGGTGATGGTGGTGATGGTGGTAAAGATGGTGGTAAAGATGGTGATTGTAGGGTTGGGGGTGATGGTGGTGATGGTAGTGTTGGTGGTGAAGGTGGTGATGGTGGTGATGGTGTTGATGGTAGTGCTGGTAGTGCTGGTGTTGATGGTAGTGATGGTAGTGCTGGTGTTGATGGTAGTGATGGTAGTGCTGGTGGTGATGGTGATGGTAGTGATGGTGGTGATGGTAGTGATGGTGGTGATGGTAGTGATGGTAGTGATGGTAGTGATGGTGGTGATGGTGGTGATGGTGGTGATGGTAGTGATGGTGGTGATGGTAGTGATGGTAGTGCTGGTGGTGATGGTAGTGATGGTAGTGATGGTGGTGATGGTGGTGATGGTGGTGATAGTAGTGATGGTGGTGATGGTAGTGATGGTGGTGATGGTGGTGATGGTGTTGATGGTAGTTCTGGTGTTGATGGTAGTGATGGTTGTGATGGTGTTGATGGTAATGATGGTAGTGTTGGTGTTGATGGTGGTGATGGTGGTGATGGTGTTGATGGTGTTGATGGTGGTGATGGTGGTGATGGTAGTGATGGTGGTGATGGTGGTGATGGTGTTGATGGTGATGATGGTGATGGTGGTGATGGTGTTGATGGTGGTGATGGTAGTGCTGTTGTTGATGGTAGTGATGGTGGTGATGGTGGTGATGGTGGTGATGGTAGTGATGGAGGTGATGGTGGTAAAGATGGTGGTAAAGATGGTGATTGTAGTGATGGTGGTGATGGTGGTGATGGTGGTGATGGTGGTGATGGTGATGGTAGTGATGGTGGTGATGATGGTGATGGTAGTGCTGGTGGTGATGGTAGTGATGGTTGTGATGGTGGTGATGGTGGTGATGGTGGTGATAGTAGTGATGGTGGTGATGGTAGTGATGGTGGTGATGGTGTTGATGGTGGTGATGGTAGTTCTGGTGTTGATGGTAGTGATGGTTGTGATGGTGTTGATGGTAATGATGGTAATGATGGTAGTGCTGGTGTTGATGGTGGTGATGGTGGTGATGGTGTTGATGGTGGTGATAGTAGTGATGGTGGTGATGGTAGTGATGGTGGTGATGGTGGTGATGGTGTTTGATGGTGATGATGGTGATGGTGGTGATGGTGTTGATGGTGGTGATGGTAGTGCTGTTGTTGATGGTAGTGATGGTGTTGATGGTGGTGATGGTGGTGATGGTAGTGATGGTGGTGATGGTGGTGATGGTGTTGATGGTGATGATGGTGATGGTGGTGATGGTGTTGATGGTGGTGATGGTAGTGCTGTTGTTGATGGTGGTGATGGTGGTGGTGATGGTGGTGATGGTGGTGATGGTAGTGATGGAGGTGATGGTGGTAAAGATGGTGGTAAAGATGGTGATTGTAGGGTTGGGGGTGATGGTGGTGATGGTAGTGATGGTGGTGATGGTAGTGATGGTAGTGCTGGTGGTGATGGTAGTGATGGTAGTGATGGTGGTGATGGTGGTGATGGTGGTGATAGTAGTGATGGTGGTGATGGTAGTGATGGTGGTGATGGTGGTGATGGTGGTGATAGTAGTGATGGTGGTGATGGTAGTGATGGTGGTGATGGTGGTGATGGTGTTGATGGTGGTTCTGGTGTTGATGGTAGTGATGGTTGTGATGGTGTTGATGGTAATGATGGTAGTGCTGGTGTTGATGGTGGTGATGGTGGTGATGGTGTTGATGGTGTTGATGGTGGTGATAGTAGTGATGGTGGTGATGGTAGTGGTGGTGATGGTGTTGATGGTGATGATGGTGATGGTGTTGATGGTGGTGATGGTAGTGCTGTTGTTGATGGTAGTGATGGTGGTGATGGTGGTGATGGTGGTGATGGTAGTGATGGAGGTGATGGTGGTAAAGATGGTGGTAAAGATGGTGATTGTAGTGATGGTGGTGATGGTGTTGATGGCAGTGATGGTGGTGATGATGGTGGTGATGCTAGTGATGGTAGTGATGGTGGTGATGGTGGTGATGGTGGTAAAGATGGTGATTGTAGTGATGGTGGTGATGGTGGTGATGGTAGTGGTGGTGATGGTAGTAATGGTGTTGATGGCAGTGATGGTGGTGATGGTGTTGATGGTGGTGATGCTAGTGATGGTGGTGATGGTGGTGATGGTGGTAAAGATGGTGATTGTAGTGATGGTGGTGATGGTAGTGATGGTGGTGATGGTAGTAATGGTGTTGATGGTGTTGATGGTGGTGATGCTAGTGATGGTAGTGATGGTGGTGATGGTGGTGATGGTGGTGATGGCAGTGATGGTGGTGATGGTGGTGATGATGGTGGTGATGGTGGTGATGGTGTTGATGGCAGTGATGGTATTGATGGTGTTTATGGTGGTGATGGTGGTGATGATGGTGGTGATGGTGGTGATGCTAGTGATGGTGGTGATGGTGGTGATGGTGGTGATGGTGGTGATGGTGGTAAAGATGGTGGTAAAGATGGTGATTGTAGTGATGGTGGTGATGGTGGTGATGGTAGTAATGGTGTTGATGGCAGAGATGGTGGTGATGGTGTTGATGGTGGTGATGGTAGTGATGGTGGTAAAGATGGTGATTGTAGTGATGGTGGTGATGGTAGTGATGGTGGTGATGGTAGTAATGGTGTTGATGGTGTTGATGGTGGTGATGGTGGTGAAGATGGTGGTGATGGTGGTGATGGTGGTGATGCTAGTGATGGTGGTGATGGTAGTGATGGTGGTGATGGTGGTGATGGTGGTGATGGTGGTGATGGTGGTGATGGTGGTGATGGTGGTGATGGTGGTAAAGATGGTGGTAAAGATGGTGATTGTAGTGATGGTGGTGATGGTAGTGATGGTGGTGATGGTAGTAATGGTGTTGATGGCAGTGATGGTGGTGTGATGGTGTTGATGGTGGTGATGCTAGTGATGGTAGTGATAATGGTGATGGTGGTAAAGATGGTGATTGCAGTGATGGTGGTGATGGTAGTGATGGTGGTGATGGTAGTAATGGTGTTGATGGCAGTGATGGTGGTGATGGTGTTGATGGTGGTGATGCTAGTGATGGTAGTGATGGTGGTGATGGTGGTAAAGATGGTGATTGTAGTGATGGTGGTGATGGTAGTGATGGTGGTGATGGTAGTAATGGTGTTGATGGTGTTGATGGTGGTGATGGTGGTAAAGATGGTGGTAAAGATGGTGATTGTAGTGATGGTGGTGATGGTGGTGATGGTAGTGGTGGTGATGGTAGTAATGGTGTTGATGGCAGTGATGGTAGTGATGGTGTTGATGGTGGCGTTGCTAGTGATGGTAGTGATGGTGGTGATGGTGGTAAAGATGGTGATTGTAGTGATGGTGGTGATGGTAGTGATGGTGGTGATGGTAGTAATGGTGTTGATGGTGTTGATGGTGGTGATGCTAGTGATGGTGTTGATGGTGTTGATGGTGGTGATGGTGGTGATGGTGTTGATGGTAGTGATGGTGGTGATGGTGTTGATGGTAGTGATGGTGTTGATGGTGGTGATGGTGGTGATGGTGGTAATGATGGTGATTGTAGGGATGGTGGTGATGGTAGTGATGGTGTTGATGGTAGTGATGGTGGTAATGATGGTGATGGCAGTGTTGGTGGTGATGGTGTTGATGGTGGTGATGGTGTTGATGGTGGTGATGGTAGTTCTGGTGTTGATGGTAGTGATGGTTGTGATGGTGTTGATGGTAATGATGGTAGTGCTGGTGTTGATGGTGGTGATGGTGGTGATGGTGTTGATGGTGTTGATGGTGGTGATGGTGGTGATGGTAGTGATGGTGGTGATGGTGGTGATGGTGTTGATGGTGATGGTGGTGATGGTGTTGATGGTGGTGATGGTAGTGCTGTTGTTGATGGTAGTGATGGTGGTGATGATGGTGGTGATGGTGGTGATGGTAGTGATGGAGGTGATGGTGGTAAAGATGGTGATTGTAGTGATGGTGGTGATGGTGATGGTAGTGATGGTGGTGATGGTGGTGATAGTAGTGATGGTGGTGATGGTAGTTATGGTGGTGATGGTGGTGATGGTGTTGATGGTGGTGATGGTGTTGATGGTGGTGATGGTAGTTCTGGTGTTGATGGTAGTGATGGTTGTGATGGTGTTGATGGTAATGATGGTAGTGCTGGTGTTGATGGTGGTGATGGTGGTGATGGTGGTGATGGTGGTGATGGTAGTGATGGTGGTGATGGTGGTGATGGTGTTGATGGTGATGATGGTGATGGTGTTGATGGTGGTGATGGTAGTGCTGTTGTTGATGGTAGTGATAGTGGTGATGGTGGTGATGGTGGTGATGGTAGTGATGGAGGTGATGGTGGTAAAGATGGTGATTGTAGTGATGGTGGTGATGGTGGTGATGGTGATGGTAGTGATGGTGGTGATGGCAGTGATGGTAGTGCTGGTGGTGATGGTAGTGATGGTAGAGATGGTGGTGATGGTGGTGATAGTAGTGATGGTGGTGATGGTAGTGATGGTGGTGATGGTGGTGATGGTGTTGATGGTGGTGATGGTAGTTCTGGTGTTGATGGTAGTGATGGTTGTGATGGTGTTGATGGTAATGATGGTAGTGCTGGTGTTGATGGTGGTGATGGTGGTGATGGTGTTGATGGTGTTGATGGTGGTGATAGTAGTGATGGTGGTGATGGTAGTGATGGTGGTGATGGTGGTGATGGTGGTGGTGGTGTTGATGGTGATGATGGTGATGGTGGTGATGGTGTTGATGGTGGTGATGGTAGTGCTGTTGTTGATGGTAGTGATGGTGGTGATGGTGGTGATGGTGGTGATGGTGGTGATGGTGGTGATGGTAGTGATGGAGGTGATGGTGGTAAAGATGGTGGTAAAGATGGTGATTGTAGTGATGGTGGTGATGGTGTTGATGGCAGTGATGGTGTTGATGGTGGTGATGATGGTGGTGATGGTTGTGATGCTAGTGATGGTAGTGATGGTGGTGATGGTGGTGATGGTGGTGATGGTGGTGATGGTGGTAAAGATGGTGATTATAGTGATGGTGGTGATGGTGGTGATGGTAGTGGTGGTGATGGTAGTAATGGTGTTGATGGCAGTGATGGTGGTGATGGTGTTGATGGTGGTGATGCTAGTGATGGTAGTGATGGTGGTGATGGTAGTGATGGTGGTGATGGTAGTAATGGTGTTGATGGTGTTGATGGTGGTGATGCTAGTGATGGTAGTGATGGTGGTGATGGTGGTGATGGTGGTGATGGCAGTGATGGTGGTGATGGTGGTGATGATGGTGGTGATGGTGGTGATGGTGTTGATGGCAGCGATGGTGTTGATGTTGTTTATGGTGGTGATGATGGTGGTGATGCTAGTGATGGTAGTGATGGTGGTGATGGTGGTGATGGTGGTGATGGTGGTGATGGTGGTGATGGTGGTGATGGTGGTGATGGTGGTGATGGTGGTGATGGTGGTAAAGATGGTGGTAAAGATGGTGATTGTAGTGATGGTGGTGATGGTGGTGATGGTAGTGATGGTGGTGATGGTAGTAATGGTGTTGATGGCAGAGATGGTGGTGATGGTGTTGATGGTGGTGATGGTAGTGATGGTGGTGATGGTGGTAAAGATGGTGATTGTAGTGATGATGGTAGTGATGGTGGTGATGGTAGTAATGATGTTGATGGTGTTGATGGTGTTGATGTTGGTGATGGTGGTGAAGATGGTGGTAAAGATGGTGATTGTAGTGATGGTGGTGATGGTGGTGATGGTAGTGGTGGTGATGGTAGTAATGGTGTTGATGGCAGTGATGGTGGTGATGGTGTTGATGGTGGTGATGCTAGTGATGGTAGTGATGGTGGTGATGGTGGTGATGGTGGTGATGGTGGTAAAGATGGTGACTGTGGTGATGGTGGTGATGGTAGTGATGGTGGTGATGGTAGTAATGGTGTTGATGGCAGTGATGGTGTTGATGGTGGTGATGCTAGTGATGGTAGTGATGGTGGTGATGGTGTTGATGGTGTTGATGGTGGTGATGGTGGTGATGGTAGTGATGGTGGTGATGGTGTTGATGGTAGTGATGGTGTTGATGGTGGTGATGGTGGTGATGGTGGTGATGGTGGTGATGGTGGTGATGGTGGTGATGGTGGTAATGATGGTGATTGTAGTGATGGTGGTGATGGTAGTGATGGTGTTGATGGTAGTGATGGTGGTAATGATGGTGATGGCAGTGTTGGTGGTGAAGGTGGTGATGGTGGTGATGGTAGTGATGGTGGTGATGGTGTTGATGGTAGTGCTGGTGTTGATGGTAGTGATGGTAGTGCTGGTGTTGACGGTAGTGATGGTGGTGATGGTAGTGATGGTAGTGATGGTAGTGATGGTGGTGATGGTAGTGCTGGTGGTGATGGTGATGGTAGTGATGGTGGTGATGGTAGTGATGGTGGTGATGGTAGTGATGGTAGTGATGGTGGTGATGGTGGTGATGGTGGTGATGGTGGTGATGGTGATGGTAGTGATGGTGGTGATGGTAGTGATGGTAGTGCTGGTGGTGATGGTAGTGATGGTAGTGATGGTGGTGATGGTGGTGATGGTGGTAATAGTAGTGATGGTAGTGATGGTGGTGATGGTGGTGATGGTGTTGATGGTGGTGATGGTAGTTCTGATGTTGATGGTAGTGATGGTTGTGATGGTGTTGATGGTAGTGATGGTAGTGCTGGTGTTGATGGTGGTGATGGTGTTGATGGTGGTGATAGTAGTGATGGTGGTGATGGTAGTGATGGTGGTGATGGTGGTGATGGTGTTGATGGTGGTGATGGTAGTTCTGGTGTTGATGGTAGTGATGGTTGTGATGGTAGTGATGGTTGTGATGGTGTTGATGGTAGTGATGGTAGTGCTGGTGTTGATGGTGATGATGGTGATGATGGTGGTGATGGTAGTGATGGTGGTGATGGTAGTGATGGTGGTGATTATAGTGACGGTGGTGATGGTAGTGATGGTGTTGATGGTAGTGATGGTAGTGGTGTTGATGGTAGTCATGGTGGTAATGGTAGTGATAGTGGTAATGGTGGTGATAGTAATGATGGTGCTAATGGTGGTGATAATAGTGATGGTGGTTATATTAGTGATGATGATCATGGTAGTAATAGTTATAATGGTGTTGATGGTGGTTATGGTCTTGGTATTTTAATTCTCACCTGCCATTTCGAACTATAAACCACCACACAGCAAATGATAAAGAGAATAAAGCAACAAATATTGACTTCACAAATGGTTCTGATTTCAAAACAGGAATAGAATTTGGTGGCACTTTACAAGTACCTGAAATGAAAAGTGGGGGTCTTTATAGTGGGGGTGCTCATAGTGGAGGTCTAAGTAGTGGGGGTCTACATAGTGGGGTCTTCATAGTGGTGGTCTTTATAGTGGGGGTATTTATAGAGGGGTCTACATAGCGTGGTCTTTATAGTGGGGGTGCACATAGTGGAGATCTAAGTAGTGGGGGTCTACATAGTGGGGTCTTCATAGTGGTGGTCTTTATAGTGGGATCTATATAGTGGGGGTCTTTATAGTGGGGGTATTTATAATGGGGTTCTTATAGTGGGGGTTCTTTATAGTGGGGTCTTTATAGTGGGGGTCTTTATAATGGGAGTCTTTATAGTAGGATCTATATAGTGGGGGCTTTATAGTGGGGGTCTTTATAATGGGTTCTTATAGTGGGGATCTAAGTAGTGGGGGTCTTTATAGTGGGGTCTCAGTAGTGGGACTCTTTATAGTGGGGGTCTTTATAGTGGGGGCCTTTATAGTGGGGTCTTTATAGTGGGGTCTTTATAGTGGGGTCTTTATAGTGGGGGTCCTTATAGTGGAGGCCTAAGTAGTGGAGGCCTAAGTAGTGGGGGTCTAAGTAGTGGGGGTCTAAGTAGTGGGCCTCTTTATAGTGGGGATCTTTATAGTGGGGGTCTAAATAGTGGAAGGCTTTGGTCTTACTGCAAAAATTATCATTAATACATAATACTTACAAAAAGGTAACAGGATCACCAAAGCGTTGAAACATTCGTACATCCCAGTAGATGAAGCAATGGCAAATATGACAATAATAACATACACGACGTATTTATAAAGATAGTAAACCAAAAGAAGAAAACCACAGATCATTGCGACAAATATGATCACCATTAATGGACTAACTTGGGCAGATGGACTTTCTTCATCATCAGATTCTACTAATTTTTCATTGCTCGACGAAGCTTTCTTCTCGACTAATTTATCCCTGATTGAAAGCAAAGAAGATTAAGAAATTCATTAATAATTCATAAACGATGCAGCAGACACAAAGAATAACAAGATTGGGTGCCTAGGATGTGAGGGTTCTCCCTTTAACAAGAAAAATCATCTGGTGTTAGACAGAGTAAAACAATAAAGGAACCATTTTTGATCAGCTCAGGCAGGAATGGGTTAATCACTTGTTAACTCATTGCTGCCTAGGATGGCTGAGGGTTCTCTGTTTGATGAGTAAAATCATCTGGTGTTAGACAGAGTAAAACAATAAAGGAACCATTTTTGACCAGCTCAGGCAGGAATGGGTTAATCACTTGTTAACTCATTGCTGCCTAGGATGTCTGAGGGTTCTCTCTTTGATGAGTAAAATCATGTGGTGTTAGACAGAGTAAAACAATAAAGGGACCATTTTTGGCCAGCTCAGGCAGGAATGGATTCATCACTTGTTAACTCATTGCTGCCTAGGATGTCTGAGGGTTCTCTCTTTGATGAGTAAAATCATCTGGTGCTAGACAGAGTAAAACAATAAAGAGACCATTTTTGACCAGCTCAGGCAGGAATAGGTTAATCACTTGTTAATCCATTGTTGCCTAGGATGTCTGAGGGTTCTCTCTTTGGTAACACTGTACCTTTGTTGAATGGCTACTTTTCCACTCCAATAAGCACCAATGACAACTGTTCCCAAAGCCAAGAACCATATGACAAGAAGATTGCAGTCAATAGCAGCAAGAGGAGGAACGTATAATTGAACAAGAACTGAATCACCAAGACCCTAAAATCATTGAAAAAGCAAACTTTATTTAGTGATAAGAATAGAGTAGAGTACATGTTGAGTAGAGTAGAGTGGAGTAGAGTAGAGTACATGTAGAGTAGAGTAGAGTGGAGTGGAGTGGAGTGGAGTGGAGTGGAGTGGAGTAGAGTAGAGTAGAGTAGAGTAGAATACAGTAGAGTACAGTAGAGTACACATAGAGTAGAGTAGAGTGGAGTGGAGTGGAGTGGAGTGGAGTGGAGTGGAGTGGAGTAGAGTGGAGTGGAGTGGAGTGGAGTGGAGTGGAGTGGAGTGGAGTCGAGCAGAGCAGAGCAGAGCAGAGCAGAGCAGAGCAGAGCAGAGTATAGTAGAGTAGAGTAGAGTAGAGTAGAGTAGAGTAGAGTACAGTAGAGTACACATAGAGTAGAGTGGAGTGGAGTGGAGTGGAGTGGAGTGGAGTGGGGTGGGGAGGGGTGGGGTGGGGTGGAGTGGAGTGGAAGAGTGCAGTATGACATACTTTCATTGTATGATAATCAGAATTCTTCATCACTGCCACTGCAATTGTGGAATTCTTGTAGTTTTGAGAAGACTTTGCAATTGCAAACTTGAAAAAAGAAAAATGACTACAATAATGAGTAAAAAAGAATTGAGTATGTACAATATTACTATGGAATACACCAAAATGTACCAAAATGTACCAAATTATAACAAAATGCAACAGAATGCAACAAAATGTAACAAAAAGTAACAAAATGTAACAAAATGTTACAAAATGTAATAAAATGCAACAAAATGTAACAAGATGTTACAAAATGTAATAGAATGTAATAGAATGTAATAGGAAAGTCATTTGCAGTGGAAAGACCATTGAACTTTGTCCTTACAGTATTACAATACATACCAATTTGTCATCTGAATTTATTATCACCAGCTCAGTAGCGTTTCTCTCCTGGGCATATTTAACCATTGTCGAATACGAGCAACCACTATAGGGATCCTCTTTTGAAAACACTGCTTTGTCATTGTAGGAATCTTTGCTTGTGTTTCCACCACATAATACATCACTAGCGACTAGTACATACTCATATTTGGGCTAGAAAAAATAAAAGATCACAATTTAATAGAATGGCTAAAAGAGAGAACCCTCAGCCATCCTAGGCAGCAATGAGTTAACAAGTGATTAACCCATTCCTGCCTGAGCTGGTCAAAAATGGTTCCTTTATTGTTTTACTCTGTCTAACACCAGATGATTTTACTCATCAAAGAGAGAACCCTCAGACATCCTAGACAGCAATGAGTTAACAAGTGATTAACCCATTCCTGCCTGAGCTGGTCAGAAATGGTTCCTTTATTGTTTTACTCTGTCTAACACCAGATGATTTTACTCGTCAGAGTATCAGTTTAATTGTTCGAGAAAACAAAGTCGAAAAAGCAAATATTGTTTTTTCTTTGACTTTGTTCCTTGAGAAATTGTTGAATTTTTGCCTGACAGGGGGTAGGGGTGAAAACACTTTGAAGCCTGAAGATGAGTGTTTAGTATTTTATTCTGGCTAACGTCAGATGATTTTATTCAGCACAGGGAGAGGTCCAAGCCTCAAAATGTTAAAACCTATCTCTTTAATACTTTGAAGCCTGAAGACGAGTCTTTAGTATTTTATTCTGGCTAACGCCAGATGATTTTATTCAGCACAGGGAGAGGTCCAGGCCTCAAAATGTTAAGGTTCTCCAAGTCTCCCTGCCCTTCTTCCTCCCCCTCAAAATATTTTTGACAACTCCATATACATGTACTGTACTGTATATTCAAAGACAGACAGTGACATATCAGCATATATCTGAATATTATTGTATCTCTTCACGCTTAACTTGTCTATTTTCTTTAATTTTCTTACTTTAAAACGCCAGGAATTATCGAAATTTGTCGTTTAAGCATTGAATTTGACTGCTTCAGTTTCTCATAATATGCAATACGTATATTATTTATAAAATTATTAAAAATATATAATTATCAGGAACGACGAATCTGACAGGAAAAATAAACAAACTATTTGACTTACTGTGGAAGATAATTCTGTCGGTAATTCTTTCCATTTCGGATTGTACAAAACACAGAAATACTTGTCAGTTTTAGGCAATTTACTGCTTGCTCTGAGAACAGCAAATTCAGCAACATCAGCGTTCACCTAGGGGACAAAAATTGACCAAAATTAGGCAGTTTTTAAGACATTTGAAGCCATTAAAAAGCGTATTAGTAATCTAGGGATAAACACTATTGTTTAATGTCTTATATTTGATAAATTACCTGGAGGAAAACGAGCGAAAAAGTCAGGAAAAGAAGGGAAGAAAATGTAGCCATCTTGCCAAGCGTGACGTTTTCCATTTTCGGCTTTAAACAACCTCCGGGGGGAGGAGGGCTTTTCTTCGTATCGGCGATTTAGACCGCGGGAAAAGAATACAGGGGAAAAAGTCCACTTCGTACCCGGGGTCTTTTCGCGAGGGGCGGCAATTTATTTCCCTCGTGTCATGGTATTACCATAGTCACGTGAGGTGTTTCCAGGCCGCCGATTGGCTGAAAAGCGTTTTTCTTTGCTCGAGAGATGTTGAAACCTAGTTGCAAATTGTGCTGTCACGAATGACGTGAGTACGCTTGTTTTACTGAGGTTTTTAGTGAACTTTTCTTCAAATTTTTCATATCCTCACATTCAGATGACTATGTTGACGTTTCAAATGATTTTATCGCCTTACAAACCTGCCTAAGCCACAATCGAGCGTTCGGGGTAAGTGTTGTTGATCTTTGTTTTGATGATTCCTGTGTTGTTTTGAAGAAACTGGCGTCCCCACATTGTGCTTTGCTTTGCTCGGAATTTGGGATGCATATTTTAACTAGTAAACCTTGATATCTTCTTTTAAAATGAGTAAGAATAGACGGGCATTTTGTCGTATTGTGGCTTTGTCGTATTTACAGACAATTCGATTATCATTTTAGGCTGTATTAATCCCAAACTTTGAATATACTCGGGTTTTTTAAGCTTGTCAATTGCAACCAGGTTGTCATGCTCACGCCATCAAGTTTCCAATCCAGTCTTTTTACTATCCATGGTATTACTCAACTAAATACGAGGCTATTTATTACGCCAGTTTTCCACTTGCGAATAGATTCGCGTCAATCGAATTTTTCAGTCAATTTTTGCAATAGAAATGTCGATTCGCGCGAAAAAATTCAAAAGTGGAAAACCGGCTTTAAATTCGTAACATTCGTATCGCATGCGCAAGAGGAATTAACGTTAAGATTTCTTTGCATTTAAACTAAACCGATTCTTCTTTGGAAATTCAGTTTATGCGAGTTTTGAAACTAATTAATAAATGAGTGTTATTCTAAATGATTCATGATGTAATTGGAAATTAGACGATAGAGTTGGGCTAACTCATCTCACGAAATTCTTTCTTCGGTTATAAAAAATATTTTAATCAACTTTAGGATTCGTTTGCATCTAAATTAAAGCGACCATAAAATTTAAAAAGATATTGGCGTTGTTTTAATGAACAGACCCAATTCTTCTATGAAAAGCATATCTAATCTTAACTTCTTCTATGAAAAGTACATCTAATCTTAACTTCTTCTATGAAAAGTACATCTAATCTTAACTTCTTCTATGAGAAGTACATCTAATCTTAACTTCTTCTATGAGAAGTACATCTAATCTTAACTTCTTCTATGAGAAGTACATCTAATCTTAACTTCTTCTATGAGAAGTACATCTAATCTTAACTTCTTCTATGAAAAGTACATCTAATCTTAACTTCTTCTATGAAAAGTACATCTAATCTTAACTTTTTCTATGAGAAGCACATCTAATTTTAACTCCTTCTATGAGAAGTACATCTAATCTTAACTTCTTCTATGAAAAGTACATCTGATCTTAACTTCTTCTATGAAAAGTACATCTAATCTTAACTTCTTCTATGAGAAGCACATCTAATCTTAACTCCTTCTATGAGAAGTACATCTAATCTTAACTTCTTCTATGAAAAGTACATCTAATCTTAACTTCTTCTATCAGAAGCACATCTAATCTTAACTCCTTCTATGAGAAGTACATCTAATCTTAACTTCTTCTATGAAAAGTACATCTGATCTTAACTTCTTCTATGAAAAGTACATCTAATCTTAACTTCTTCTATGAAAAGTACATCTAATCTTAACTTCTTCTATGAAAAGTACATCTAATCTTAACTTCTTCTATGAAAAGTACATCTAATCTTAACTTCTTCTATGAAAAGTACATCTAATCTTAACTTCTTCTATGGAAAGTACATCTAATCTTAACTTCTTCTATGAAAAGTACATCTAATCTTATCTTCTTCTATGAAAAGTACATCTAATCTGAACTTCTTCTAAGCAAAGTACATTTAATCTTAACTTCGTCCGTGAAAAGTACATCTAATCTTAACTCCTTCTATGAAAAGTACATCTAATCTTAACTCCTTCTATTAGAAGTACATCTAATCTTAACTTCTTCTATGAGAAGTACATCTAATCTTAACTCCTTCTATGAGAAGTACATCTAATCTTAACTTCTTCTATGAAAAGTACATCTAATCTTAACTCCTTCTATGAAAAGTACATCTAATCTTAACTTCTTCTATGAAAAGTACATCTGATCTTAACTCCTTCTATGAAAAGTACATCTAATCTTAACTTCTTCTATGAAAAGTACATCTGATCTTAACTTCTTCTATGAAAAGTACATCTAATCTTAACTTCTTCTATGAAAAGTACATCTAATCTTAACTCCTTCTATGAAAAGTACATCTAATCTTAACTCCTTCTATTAGAAGTACATCTAATCTTAACTTCTTCTATGAAAAGTACATCTAATCTTAACTCCTTCTATGAGAAGTACATCTAATCTTAACTTCTTCTATGAAAAGTACATCTAATCTTAACTCCTTCTATGAGAAGTACATCTAATCTTAACTTCTTCTATGAAAAGTACATCTAATCTTAACTCCTTCTATGAAAAGTACATCTAATCTTAACTTCTTTTATGAAAAGTACATCTGATCTTAACTCCTTCTATGAAAAGTACATCTAATCTTAACTTCTTCTATGAAAAGTACATCTGATCTTAACTTCTTCTATGAAAAGTACATCTAATCTTAACTTCTTCTAGGAAAAGTACATCTAATCTTAACTTCTTCTATGAGAAGCACATCTAATCTTAACTCCTTCTATGAGAAGTACATCTAATCTTAACTTCTTCTATGAAAAGTACATCTAATCTTAACTTTTTCTATGAGAAGCACATCTAATTTTAACTCCTTCTATGAGAAGTACATCTAATCTTAACTTCTTCTATGAAAAGTACATCTGATCTTAACTTCTTCTATGAAAAGTACATCTAATCTTAACTTCTTCTATGAGAAGCACATCTAATCTTAACTCCTTCTATGAGAAGTACATCTAATCTTAACTTCTTCTATGAAAAGTACATCTAATCTTAACTTCTTCTATCAGAAGCACATCTAATCTTAACTCCTTCTATGAGAAGTACATCTAATCTTAACTTCTTCTATGAAAAGTACATCTGATCTTAACTTCTTCTATGAAAAGTACATCTAATCTTAACTTCTTCTATGAAAAGTACATCTAATCTTAACTTCTTCTATGAAAAGTACATCTAATCTTAACTTCTTCTATGAAAAGTACATCTAATCTTAACTTCTTCTATGAAAAGTACATCTAATCTTAACTTCTTCTATGGAAAGTACATCTAATCTTAACTTCTTCTATGAAAAGTACATCTAATCTTATCTTCTTCTATGAAAAGTACATCTAATCTGAACTTCTTCTAAGCAAAGTACATTTAATCTTAACTTCGTCCGTGAAAAGTACATCTAATCTTAACTCCTTCTATGAAAAGTACATCTAATCTTAACTCCTTCTATTAGAAGTACATCTAATCTTAACTTCTTCTATGAGAAGCACATCTAATCTTAACTCCTTCTATGAGAAGTACATCTAATCTTAACTTCTTCTATGAAAAGTACATCTAATCTTAACTTCTTCTATGAGAAGCACATCTAATCTTAACTCCTTCTATGAGAAGTACATCTAATCTTAACTTCTTCTATGAAAAGTACATCTAATCTTAACTTCTTCTATGAGAAGCACATCAAATCTTAACTCCTTCTATGAGAAGTACATCTAATCTTAACTTCTTCTATGAAAAGTACATCTAATCTTAACTTTTTCTATGAGAAGCACATCTAATTTTAACTCCTTCTATGAGAAGTACATCTAATCTTAACTTCTTCTATGAAAAGTACATCTGATCTTAACTTCTTCTATGAAAAGTACATCTAATCTTAACTTCTTCTATGAGAAGCACATCTAATCTTAACTCCTTCTATGAGAAGTACATCTAATCTTAACTTCTTCTATGAAAAGTACATCTAATCTTAACTTCTTCTATCAGAAGCACATCTAATCTTAACTCCTTCTATGAGAAGTACATCTAATCTTAACTTCTTCTATGAAAAGTACATCTGATCTTAACTTCTTCTATGAAAAGTACATCTAATCTTAACTTCTTCTATGAAAAGTACATCTAATCTTAACTTCTTCTATGAAAAGTACATCTAATCTTAACTTCTTCTATGAAAAGTACATCTAATCTTAACTTCTTCTATGAAAAGTACATCTAATCTTAACTTCTTCTATGGAAAGTACATCTAATCTTAACTTCTTCTATGAAAAGTACATCTAATCTTATCTTCTTCTATGAAAAGTACATCTAATCTGAACTTCTTCTAAGCAAAGTACATTTAATCTTAACTTCGTCCGTGAAAAGTACATCTAATCTTAACTCCTTCTATGAAAAGTACATCTAATCTTAACTCCTTCTATTAGAAGTACATCTAATCTTAACTTCTTCTATGAGAAGTACATCTAATCTTAACTCCTTCTATGAGAAGTACATCTAATCTTAACTTCTTCTATGAAAAGTACATCTAATCTTAACTCCTTCTATGAAAAGTACATCTAATCTTAACTTCTTCTATGAAAAGTACATCTGCTCTTAACTCCTTCTATGAAAAGTACATCTAATCTTAACTTCTTCTATGAAAAGTACATGTGATCTTAACTTCTTCTATGAAAAGTACATCTAATCTTAACTTCTTCTATGAAAAGTACATCTAATCTTAACTCCTTCTATGAAAAGTACATCTAATCTTAACTCCTTCTATTAGAAGTACATCTAATCTTAACTTCTTCTATGAAAAGTACATCTAATCTTAACTCCTTCTATGAGAAAGTACATCTAATCTTAACTTCTTCTATGAAAAAGTACATCTAATCTTAACTCCTTCTATGAGAAGTACATCTAATCTTAACTTCTTCTATGAAAAGTACATCTAATCTTAACTCCTTCTATGAAAAGTACATCTAATCTTAACTTCTTTTATGAAAAGTACATCTGATCTTAACTCCTTCTATGAAAAGTACATCTAATCTTAACTTCTTCTATGAAAAGTACATCTGATCTTAACTTCTTCTATGAAAAGTACATCTAATCTTAACTTCTTCTAGGAAAAGTACATCTAATCTTAACTCCTTCTATGAAAAGTACATCTAATCTTAACTCCTTCTATTAGAAGTACATCTAATCTTAACTTCTTCTATGAAAAGTACATCTAATCTTAACTCCTTCGATGAGAAGTACATCTAATCTTAACTTCTTCTATGAAAAGTACATCTAATCTTAACTCCTTCTATGAAAAGTACATCTAATCTTAACTTCTTCTATGAAAAGTACATCTGATCTTAACTCCTTCTATGAAAAGTACATCTAATCTTAACTTCTTCTATGAAAAGTACATCTGATCTTACCTTCTTCTATGAAAAGTACATCTAATCTTAACTTCTTCTATGAAAAGTGCATCTAATCTTAACTCCTTCTATGAAAAGTACATCTAATCTTAACTTCTTCTATGAAAAGTACATCTAATCTTAACTTCTTCTATGAAAAGTACATCTAATCTTAATTCCTTCTATTAGAAGTACATTTGATCTTAACTTCTTCTATTAGAAGTACATCTAATCTTAACTTCTTCTATGAGAAGGACATCTAATCTTAACTCCTTCTATGAAAAGTACATCTAATCTTAACTTCTTCTATGAAAAGTACATCTGATCTTAACTCCTTCTATGAAAAGTACATCTAATCTTAACTTCTTCTATGAAAAGTACATCTGATCTTAACTTCTTCTATGAAAAGTACATCTAATCTTAACTCCTTCTATGAGAAGTACATCTAATCTTAACTTCTTCTATGAAAAGTACATCTAATCTTAACTCCTTCGATGAGAAGTACATCTAATCTTAACTTCTTCTATGAAAAGTACATCTAATCTTAACTCCTTCTATGAAAAGTACATCTAATCTTAACTTCTTCTATGAAAAGTACATCTGATCTTAACTCCTTCTATGAAAAGTACATCTAATCTTAACTTCTTCTATGAAAAGTACATCTGATCTTAACTCCTTCTATGAAAAGTACATCTAATCTTAACTTCTTCTATGAAAAGTACATCTGATCTTAACTCCTTCTATGAAAAGTACATCTAATCTTAACTTCTTCTATGAAAAGTACATCTAATCTTAACTCCTTCTATGAGAAGTACATCTAATCTTAACTTCTTCTATGAAAAGTACATCTAATCTTAACTCCTTCGATGAGAAGTACATCTAATCTTAACTTCTTCTATGAAAAGTACATCTAATCTTAACTCCTTCTATGAAAAGTACATCTAATCTTAACTTCTTCTATGAAAAGTACATCTGATCTTAACTCCTTCTATGAAAAGTACATCTAATCTTAACTCCTTCTATTAGAAGTACATCTAATCTTAACTTCTTCTATGAAAAGTACATCTAATCTTAACTCCTTCTATGAGAAGTACATCTAATCTTAACTTCTTCTATGAAAAGTGCATCTAATCTTAACTCCTTCTATGAGAAGTACATCTAATCTTAACTCCTTCTATGAAAAGTACATCTAATCTTAACTTCTTCTATGAAAAGTACATCTAATCTTAACTTCTTCTATGAAAAGTACATCTAATCTTAACTCCTTCGATGAGAAGTACATCTAATCTTAACTTCTTCTATGAAAAGTACATCTAATCTTAACTCCTTCTATGAAAAGTACATCTAATCTTAACTTCTTCTATGAAAAGTACATCTGATCTTAACTCCTTCTATGAAAAGTACATCTAATCTTAACTCCTTCTATTAGAAGTACATGTAATCTTAACTTCTTCTATGAAAAGTACATCTAATCTTAACTCCTTCTATGAGAAGTACATCTAATCTTAACTTCTTCTATGAAAAGTGCATCTAATCTTAACTCCTTCTATGAGAAGTACATCTAATCTTAACTCCTTCTATGAAAAGTACATCTAATCTTAACTTCTTCTATGAAAAGTACATCCGATCTTAACTCCTTCTATGAAAAGTACATCTAATCTTAACTTCTTCTATGAAAAGTACATCTGATCTTAACTTCTTCTATGAAAAGTACATCTAATCTTAACGCCTTCTATTAGAAGTACATCTAATCTTAACTTCTTCTATGAAAAGTACATCTAATCTTAACTCCTTCTATGAAAAGTACATCTAATCTTAACTTCTTCTATGAAAAGTACATCTGATCTTAACTTCTTCTATGAAAAGTACATCTGATCTTAACTCCTTCTATGAAAAGTACATCTAATCTTAACTTCTTCTATGAAAAGTACATCTGATCTTAACTTCTTCTATGAAAAGTACATCTAATCTTAACTCCTTCTATGAGAAGTACATCTAATCTTAACTTCTTCTATGAAAAGTACATCTAATCTTAACTCCTTCGATGAGAAGTACATCTAATCTTAACTTCTTCTATGAAAAGTACATCTAATCTTAACTCCTTCTATGAAAAGTACATCTAATCTTAACTTCTTCTATGAAAAGTACATCTGATCTTAACTCCTTCTATGAAAAGTACATCTAATCTTAACTCCTTCTATGAAAAGTACATCTAATCTTAACGCCTTCTATTAGAAGTACATCTAATCTTAACTTCTTCTATGAAAAGTACATATGATCTTAACTCCTTCTATGAAAAGTACATCTAATCTTAACTTCTTCTATGAAAAGTACATCTGATCTTAACTTCTTCTATGAAAAGTACATCTAATCTTAACTCCTTCTATGAGAAGTACATCTAATCTTAACTTCTTCTATGAAAAGTACATCTAATCTTAACTTCTTCTATGAAAAGTACATATGATCTTAACTCCTTCTATGAAAAGTACATCTAATCTTAACTTCTTCTATGAAAAGTACATCTAATCTTAACTCCTTCTATGAAAAGTACATCTAATCTTAACTTCTTCTATGAAAAGTACATCTAATCTTAACTCCTTCTATGAAAAGTACATCTAATCTTAACTCCTTCTATGAAAAGTACATCTAATCTTAACTCCTTCTATTAGAAGTACATCTAATCTTAACTCCTTCTATGAAAAGTACATCTAATCTTAACTCCTTCTATGAAAAGTACATCTAATCTTAACTTCTTCTATGAAAAGTACATCTAATCTTAACTCCTTCTATGAAAAGTACATCTAATCTTAACTCCTTCTATGAGAAGTACATCTAATCTTAACTCCTTCTATTAGAAGTACATCTAATCTTAACTTCTTCTATGAAAAGTACATCTAATCTTAACTCCTTCTATGAAAAGTACATCTAATCTTAACTTCTTCTATGAAAAGTACATCTAATCTTAACTCCTTCTATGAAAAGTACATCTAATCTTAACTCCTTCTATGAAAAGTACATCTAATCTTAACTCCTTCTATTAGAAGTACATCTAATCTTAACTCCTTCTATGAGAAGTACATCTAATCTTAACTCCTTCTATTAGAAGTACATCTAATCTTAACTTCTTCTATGAAAAGTACATCTAATCTTAACTCCTTCTATGAAAAGTACATCTAATCTTAACTTCTTCTATGAAAAGTAGATCTAATCTTAACTCCTTCTATGAAAAGTACATCTAATCTTAACTCCTTCTATGAAAAGTACATCTAATCTTAACTCCTTCTATGAAAAGTACATCTAATCTTAACTTCTTCTATGAAAAGTACATCTAATCTTAACTCCTTCTATGAAAAGTACATCTAATCTTAACTCCTTCTATGAGAAGTACATCTAATCTTAACTCCTTCTATTAGAAGTACATCTAATCTTAACTTCTTCTATGAAAAGTACATCTAATCTTAACTTCTTCTATGAGAAGTACATCTAATCTTAACTCCTTCTATTAGAAGTACATCTAATCTTAACTTCTTCTATGAAAAGTACATCTAATCTTAACTCCTTCTATGAGAAGTACATCTAATCTTAACTTCTTCTATGAAAAGTACATCTAATCTTAACTTCTTCTATGAAAAGTACATCTAATCTTAACTCCTTCTATTAGAAGTACATTTGGTCTTAACTTCTTCTATTAGAAGTACATCTAATCTTAACTTCTTCTATGAAAAGTACATCTAATCTTAACTCCTTCTATGAAAAGTACATCTAATCTTAACTTCTTCTATGAGAAGTACATCTAATCTTAACTCCTTCTATTACAAGTACATTTGATCTTAACTCCTTCTATGAAAAGTACAATCTAATCTTAACCTCTTTTACGAGAAATACATCTAATTTTAACTTCTTCTACGAGTAGTATATCTAATCTTAACTTCTTCTATGAGAAGTACATCTAATCTTAACTCCTTCTATGAAAAGTACATCTCATCTTTTCTTTCTTGAGGAGAGCATTGATTACTGTAAATATGACAGATTCAATATTTTTGTGGGATTGTAATTATGATATTTTATTTCTTTATGATTCTCTACTCCTAAATGCGCGTAAAAAGTTTCTTTAATTCTATAAGCTACATGATAATTCTAAAATAAAAAAAGACTTGAGTGTTACAACAAACATTTCCAGGGTTTTGAACCCTTTTCACCAAAAATACGTGCCATAAAATCACTCTTTTTAAACAGTTGGTTTCACCAAAGATTGATAGGTATTTTGGTCTTGTTCTTTTTTGCTAAGATCCAATGCTTCGTATGCGCTGGATTTGATGTTTTCATCGTTGGAGTCAGGAGAAGAAGGATTTTGTACTTCATCATAAATGTCATCGCTAAATGTTTTGTTTTCAATATTTACCACTGAATCCTTTACGCAATGCTGCAGCTTCGGACGACGCAAGGATACATAGATGACTACAACAATCAAAACAGCAATAATGACCAACAAAATGGATATCACGACATATAGAACTGTTTTTGAAGATCCTTCGTCGGATACGCACACTTGACACGCAGTACCAGTTGAAGGGTCTAAAATACAGAAACAATTACATGCAGTTGCAATTATAGTTTTAATAATACTTTCAATAATATCAGCAGATACTTGAAAGCAAAGAGTTGATTTATATTATCTATTACATAAGTTTTGATTAGATTTCCAATCTACAATAATTTCCCATAAACCAAGTATATTGAATTCATGACGGAATGTTTATATTGACCTGTTGCCTTGTCTATATATTTATAGATTTATAGATTTATAAATTTACATGTTTACATGCTTACAAACATATATACTTACATACTTACATGTTTACTTGTTTACTTGTTTGCATGTTTACATGTTCGCATGTTCACATGTTGGCATGTTTACTTGTTTATATATTTATAGATTTATAGATTTACATATTTACATATTTACATGTTTACATACTTACATACTTACATATACTTACATACTTACATACGTATGTTCGTATGTTCGTATGTTTATATATTTATATATTTCCTGTCCGAATTGCTCTTTTGTATTTTATATTGGGTAACCATGCCAGATAATTTTATTCACCTCTGGGGAAACCCTCGGACAGGGGTGGGTTAGTTAAATTTTACCATGTCATAATGCAATAAATCACTTTGTTATATATCAAGTGTCAAAGTCCGTTTTTCTAGCTCTCTGATTGGGCGAGCGCTCCTCGCGTGTCGGTCCGAAAATCGTGATGTTTCCCGCGTAACCCATGGCAGCGGGTAACATCACATTTATTTTTCCCTAGAGAAAAAACAGGAAGTAGATGGTCAGGTTCAGTTTGTCTTTGTTTTCTCCAGTTTTCTTTCATTTAAAACAATGTCTGAAGGTTTTACTCAACATTTTTGTTGTCATTTGACACTTGATATATAACAAAACACTTATTTACTGGTACCTCAAGAAAACAGTGTGTTTTGTGGCCCCTCGACTGCTCGTTGTTGCCTTCGGCTTCGCCTCCGGAAACAACGGCGGTCT
>JAWNZC010000066.1:327500-387500 GCA_035771165.1 Paragorgia papillata | reverse complement strand
AGACAGAATCATTTCACCATCACCTATATTTTTTATCACAGTATCATTTTCACCATCAATATATCCCAAATGACGACACAGCGCTGCTTGCTTTCTTTTATCCCAGCTCTCATCACTCAACTTTTTCCAAGTCGTACCGTCAAAGACTTCAACGAAACCTTCGTTTTGATCTGTGGATAGTCGGACATCACTCACTAGAAAAAAAATTTCAGCGTTATTTTTTTAATTAATCGTTTTCTCTGTCGTAGCGTCACACCTTACTTTATTCGTGTAATATTTTCTATGTTGTGCAGAGAGCATAAAAAAATATAGCAAGAGCTAATTTGAAAGTGATCGATAGTGGTTGAACTGTAAAGAAAACAAAAATGTCAAATGATTAGCACCAGAGGGCCACGCTATAGCTGATCATTTTGGTTCACAAAACAGTCGTTTGGTAAGGCGTTCATCAAGCTTAATTACTCAGAAAAGATTTCTGAGTCCCAGCCAAGGTTCGAACCTGCAACTTTGCAATGACCAGTTAGACACTCTAACCATTGAGCCACTGAGGCTCAGATGGAGAGCTAAGGTTGTAAATTCATACTCATATGTGCTTCCTAAGAGGTAGCGTTTGCATATGAGATGTAGTTAAAATGATACGTTTGCGAGCTTGGTGTAATGGAACAGACGTTTGGCAGACGTTAGCTCTCCATCTGAGCCTCGTAGCTCAATGGTTAGAGCATCTAACTGGTCATTAGAAGGTTAAAGGTTTGATCCCTGTCTGGGGCTCAGAAACATTTTCTGAGTATTTGATCTTGATGAACGTCTACCAAACGTCTGTTCCATTACACCAAGCTCACAAACGTACCACATGGACTACATGTATACGGAGAACTTATCATATCACTTTAAAAATATCTCATAAGGAAACGCTACCACTTAGGAGCACATATGACTATGAATTTGCTTATTTGCAACCTTAGCTCTCCATCAAAGCCTCAGCGGCTCAATGGTTAGAGCGTCTAATTGGTCATTAGAAATCATGTATACGTACAACTTATCATATCATTTGGTAGATTGACTCGAAAGATTGACAACTTGAACGAATTTGTACACTCTGTGAAACTGTATTTCAATTAATAGATTGTATAAATATTAATAGTATTCATATTTATTTATTACTTATGTATTTATTCGCTCAGGACACACATTGATAACAGTGCATTTGTACTGAAGTGTTATATCCTGAATAAAAAATTAGTTATAGATATATCCCAAATAAAGCCAAATTTTAATCAAAATAATCGGAGTTAAACTTAAAATTGCTTAGTCATCACTTTTAAAGCTTAGGTAAGCATAAGACGTGGCTCTTTGCACAAACTTTCATAAAAAAACTTGCGCAGTACTTTGTGAGATACATACGGACAGACAAATAAACAAACAGACAAACAGACAGACAGACAAACAGACAAACAGACAAACAAACAAACAAACAGACAAACAAACGAACGAACAAACGAACAGACAGACAGACAAACAAACAAACAGACAAACAAACAAACAAACAAAACAAACAAACAAACAAACAGAAGAAACAGACGAACAGACGAACGAACAGACGAAGAGACGAACGGACAAACGGACAAACGGACAAACGGACAAGCGAACGAACGAACGAATGATCAAACGAACAAACGAACAAACGAACAAACGAACAAACGAACAAACAAACAAACAAAGAAACAAATTAAACAAACAAACAAACAAACAAACAAACAAACAGACAAACAAACCGACAAACAGGCAGACAGACAGACAGACAAAGAAACAAACAAACAAACAAACAAACAAACAAACAAACAAACAAACAAACAAACAGAAGTGAAAACATAACTTGCTAGTGGAGATAATAATGACCCACAAACGCCTCAATTAACAACGATGATCCTGCCAAAAACGTTGTACTGTACTTAAAGAAAGGCGACTTACCCGAAGTAATAGGAGTGCCTAAGTTATCCACACATTGATACTCCATATGAAGTTGTTTAGTGCCTGCACATTGATTAAATGTAAACAAACTGCTGTTGACAGTGATGGCACACGAGATCTTATCATTACATTCTTTCTTCACAATACATGCGACTGGAAGACTGCAGGCAGCATCTGTACTGGATTTAAATGTCCCTCCATTTCTAAATGTTCCATATTCTGCCATCACAACCAGCATCTTTTGTGTTGTAGCACAGCCGACATCAACCATAGTGGCACCATGGCTCGTCACTGATCCTATAAATAGGTGAAATGCATTGGAAATATTTATAAACTAAAAACGAACGAACGAACGTGATCACTGACCTATATATAACTGGACTGTGAGTCCTCTATATCAGTGACTGAAAGAGAGTGATCACTGACCTATATATAACTGGACTGTGAGTCCTCTATATCAATGACTGAAAGAGAGTGATCACTGACCTATATATAACTGGACTGTGAGTGCTCTATATCAATGACTGAAAGAGAGTGATCACTGACCTATATATAACTGGACTGTGGGTGCTCTATATCAATGACTGAAAGAGAGTGATCACTGACCTATATATAACTGAACTGTGGGTGCACTATATCAATGACTGAAAGAGAGTGATCACTGACCTATATATAACTGGACTGTGAGTGCTCTATATCAGTGACTGAAAGAGAGTGATCACTGACCTATATATAACTGGACTGTGAGTGCTCTATATCAATGACTGAAAGAGAGTGATCACTGACCTATATGTAACTGAACTGTGGGTGCACTATATCAATGACTGAAAGAGCGTGATCACTGACCTATATATAACTGGACTGTGGGTGCCCTATATCAATGACTGAAAGAGAGTGATCACTGACCTATATATAACTGGACTGTGGGTGCTCTATATCAATGACTGAAAGAGAGTGATCGCTGACCTATATATAACTGGACTGTGGGTGCTCTATATCAATGACTGAAAGAGAGTGATCACTGACCTATATATAATTGGACTGTGAGTGCTCTATATCAGTGACTGAAAGAGAGTGATCACTGACCTATATATAACTGGACTGTGAGTGCTCTACATCAATGACTGAAAGAGAGTGATCACTGACCTATATATAACTGGACTGTGAGTGCTCTATATCAATGACTGAAAGAGAGTGATCACTGACCTATATATAACTGGACTGCGAGTGCTCTATATCAATGACTGAAAGAGAGTGATCACTGACCTATATATAACTGGACTGTGGGTGCTCTATATCAATGACTGAAAGAGAGTGATCATTGACCTATATATAACTGGACTGCGGGTGCTCTATATGAATGACTGAAAGAGAGTGATCACTGACCTATATATAACTGGACTGTGGGTGCACTATATGAATGACTGAAAGAGAGTGATCACTGACCTATATATAACTGGACTGTGGGTGCTCTATATGAATGACTGAAAGAGAGTGATCATTGACCTATATATAACTGGACTGTGGGTGCTCTATATGAATGACTGAAAGAGAGTGATCACTGACCTATATATAACTGGACTGTGGGTGCTCTATATGAATGACTGAAAGAGAGTGATCATTGACCTATATATAACTGGACTGTGGGTGCTCTATATGAATGACTGAAAGAGAGTGATCACTGACCTATATATAACTGGACTGTGGGTGCACTATATGAATGACTGAAAGAGAGTGATCACTGACCTATATATAACTGGACTGTGGGTGCTCTATATGAATGACTGAAAGAGAGTGATCACTGACCTATATATAACTGGACTGTGGGTGCACTATATGAATGACTGAAAGAGAGTGATCACTGACCTATATATAACTGGACTGTGGGTGCTCTATATGAATGACTGAAAGAGAGTGATCATTGACCTATATATAACTGGACTGTGAGTGCTCTATATGAATGACTGAAAGAGAGTGATCACTGACCTATATATAACTGGACTGTGGGTGCTCTATATCAATGGCTGAAAGAGAGTGATCACTGACCTATATATAACTGGACTGTGGGTGCTCTATATGAATGACTGAAAGAGAGTGATCATTGACCTATATATAACTGGACTGTGAGTGCTCTATATGAATGACTGAAAGAGAGTGATCACTGACCTATATATAACTGGACTGTGGGTGCTCTATATGAATGACTGAAAGAGAGTGATCATTGACCTATATATAACTGGACTGTGAGTGCTCTATATGAATGACTGAAAGAGAGTGATCACTGACCTATATATAACTGGACTGTGGGTGCTCTATATGAATGACTGAAAGAGAGTGATCATTGACCTATATATAACTGGACTGTGAGTGCTCTATATCAATGACTGAAAGAGAGTGATCATTGACCTATATATAACTGGACTGTGGGTGCTCTATATCAATGACTGAAAGAGAGTGATCATTGACCTATATATAACTGGACTGTGAGTGCTCTATATGAATGACTGAAAGAGAGTAATCACTGACCTATATATAACTAGACTGTGGGTCCTCTAGTGACCGTCGAAAGTTGCGGGTGCTTCCTCTCACAGTAGTAACCGCTGATTATTTTCTAAATGATCTATTAAGTGCATTGATCAGACTGTGTGACTTACCAAATGTAAATTTTTGTATATTCTTGTCGCATGTTGCGGTTCGCTTTACATAAGTTCCTTCTGAAGGTGTTGTTGATCCATCAGGAGTAGCACAGTATCTTCCACTATACATGCTTAAAGAACCTGACATTTTCTGGTTTAAACGAAATCGTGATTGCCTAGTGAAGCTTTTATCTGTCGTCACATGATACACGAGGAATCTGTCTAAAAACCTTGCGTTATTTCTTGCAAGTAAAGTTCCATCCTTAGCAATGTTTTGTACATATTCTTTCTCGACAAAACGGAACTGAGCATCAGGATGTAAACAACCGTAATGAAACTCCACATAATATATCGCTCCCCAACTTCCTCCATCAAAACTACCTTGTTTGGGCCTTACACAAAGTCCAGATTCAGAATGTTTTATGAAAAATCCTGGAAATCGTTAATAAAAATATATCATTATAGTCATGGTTACAACTGCTAGTATAAAAATAAAAACACAATGTCTACATGTGTCTAACTGTTTTGTTTGTGAGTGGAAGCATCGTCAATAGCAGTAGACATAGTTTGCAAGCCCAGCGAAATTTAAAAGAACTAACAATCAAACTATACCATGCAAGGGCGGACATAAACAGCGTTTTCACTTCATTAATTTATCTATTTTTACTCTCGCTCATCCTTTTTACACCCCCCTCCTTTTTACTCATCGACGGTATGAATAGGAAATGTCTTTCGCATCTCATTATCCATTTGTTATTGTTATTTTGCTTTGATTCGCTAATTTTTCGCATCTCATTATCAATTTGTTATTGTCATTTTTATCTGATTGGCTTATTTTTGGTCACATGATTACCTTTCGTACATAAGCTCATTGTTTGTTTACACTCTTTACGTTTCTCTCTGGCGAAGGGCCTTCGCTCGAAACGTTAGATTCCTACGTTCTCCGTTTCAGCAGTATATCTAACCTAAGTTACTATATACCATTCATGTTGAGAGGACCAGAAGGTGCACAAATCCTTTGTTTCAGGTTTACTAATATTTAAACAACGTTAAACTCAAACGTTGCTATTGGATGACTGCTTAATTTTACAGAAAATATGTGTTCAGTAACCGTGAAAGTGCACAAACTGAACAAATTAAAAACATAGAACAATGATTCTTGTTAAGCTTCCAAACCATATTGTATACTTCTATATACTGACTATGGAATAACGAAATGCTGATCTTTCTGTTCCGTTCTGGCTCTAAGGGTCTGTTTATATGGAGCCGAGTTACCTGGCTAGGTGAGTTACCCGGCAAGCCAAGTTGAAAAAAGATGAGTGTTTATATGAGACGAGTTACTCGGCAAAGCCGCCCACGCATTAAGCCCTAATCAAACGAGAACGCAAGTCATCGCAAGTTGGCAGTCACGCTATCTCAACCAGCCGCTCTGAATAGTTTCCCAAAAATATTATGTACCGTGACAAAGTTAAAATGTGTTTAAAACACTCATGAAACCTTTATTTTGTTAATTTGGGTAGTTCGAACGACCGCCACAGAAATTCTGACTGCCAACTTGCGATGACTTGCGTTCTCGTTTGATTAGGGCTTAAAAGATGGTTGCACGTTCCATGAGTAGTTTCCGATTGTCTTCATAAGTGGCGCGTGCGCTGTTGTGACGAATTCAACTCGGCTAGCCGAGTTACCCGGCAAGAGAGTGTTTAGTTTATTATTGAGTCGGTTTTCTTTGTTCTTCCGAGGGCTTTATATCGCATAAAGCCCTTGAATAATAATTAGATACGAAATGAAGAAAAACACAAGGAAAATCTTTGTCCAAGGTGGAAAAAATAGAGAATACTTTGTTGGAAAACCTCCTCAATAATAAATTAAGTCAGATATATAGCATTCATCCCTCGTTCTCGGGATTTATCTATTACTTATTTCCATCCCGGCATGCCGATATCTCGGCTGTTTTGCCGGGGTCTCGTCTAGCCGAGTTACCCGCCTGTCTCATATAAACACTCTGCCGGGATAGCATTGAATTTCTATACATGGCGGGTAACTTGGTTTGCCGAGTAACTCTGCTCCATATAAACAGGCCCTAAATGTCAGTAGTTTCTGATTTTAAGCCGCGGGGGGTTTAATAAGCACAGTACTGTGGGCACGAAACTTTAAACAATTACCGTACTTAATTATGTTACGGGGTTGTTATTGCATGTTTTGTTGCTGAGTGTTTTTGTGGCTGACTTGTTACATGTAGTTTGTGGTACTCAGTTGCATTTATACCTAGGAATTTTTGTCTTCACGTATATTTAATTGCTATAAAAGTATGATAATAATGTTAAAGGGGATTGGCATTAAAAATTAAGTTTGTCTAGTTTGAAAGAACTCATAAAATTGTAATAGAAGATCCTTTACAACTTTTTCGTATCTTTCTGCGTTTTCAAAATATTTCAATTTGTTTGATATGTAAATGAGATGGTCTCTGACGTCAGGAGTGGGGTAAAATATTTTCATATAGAGCAAAATCACTTACATATCTAACATGAAATGTTCAGCGTCGCAAGGAGTTTTTATTTGCACAGTTTCAAATGATTTCGCTAAACAAACTTAGAGATATAACTGGTTTTGCTACATGTGAAAATATTTTACCCCACACCTGACATCAGAGACCATCTCATTTACATATCAAACAAATTGAAATATCTTGAAAACGAAGAGAGATACGAAAAAGTTGTAAAGGATGTTCTATTACAATTTTATGAGTTCTTTCAAATTAGACAAACTTAATTTTTAGTGATATTGCCCTTTAATAATAAAGTAATTTGGGGGGCACTGTTAGTTGGTATTATCACCTTTCTGTCTGTCAGCGGTTGTATTAGTACGGGTCCAGGGTTGACTACAGGTACTCTCCTAAATTTGCCTTTTTAGGGTTGAGCGATATCTTTCCAATCTCCAAGGTGACCCCTTTGGCTGTAGCCGAGTTCAAAAAGGAGCTAGCAAATCACCCCGATATCAATCTGGTTTCACATGGCTTTCGCCTGGGTTTCAACCATTCTGTCCAACTAAAATCTGCCAAGAAGAATAAAGCTTCTACTCATGCACATTCTAGGGTGATAGATGATTACCTGGGAAATGAGGTTTTGCTGGGCAGGGTTGCTGGCCCCTTTGTTAGCCCACCTATTCCCAATCTCCACATCAGTAGTTTTGGGGTAATCCCCAAGAAAGGGCAGGAGGGCAAGTGGCGCCTGATAGTGGACCTATCCTCACCACTATGCGCAAGTGTAAATGATGGCATCAATGCGGAGGCTTTGCCCTGCAGTATATTAAGTTAGACCAGGTTATTAGTATGGTTAGCAGGTTTGGAGTAGGGGCTTTGATGGCAAAGTTTGATGTGGAGTCGGCATATCGGAATATCCCAGTGTCACCAATGGATCGTTATTTGTTAGGTTTAAGGTGGAGGGGAAGTTTTATGTTGACCTGGCCCTTCCGTTTGGCTTGCGCTCAGCTCCTTTTATCTTCAACTCCGTAACAGACTTAGTGGAATGGATTTTGAAGACAAATCATTCCATACAAGACCTGTTGCATTATCTAGATGATTACATCACGGCGGGTGTCCCAGTTAATTTGGACCCCCCTAAATTCGGACCCCCGGGGATCCAAGTCTACTAGTAAATATGGACCCCCGTTGGCGGATTTGGACCCCCCCTCCAAAATTTAAATATATGTAGTGTGAACACAATAATATAAACGAAATTCATAATAGCGAACAGTCTGAAGTTTTTTTGTCACTTTATATTAGTGATAAAGAAGACAAACCGTAAAATAGAAACCACTACCAGAGTTAGTAAAAGCGATCTCCACGCTCTCCATTTTTAGCGGTGTTTATTTATCCTGGTAGTTGTATACATATTTTCCATTTGGTAACTTTCTAGTTTTTTGTAGTACTTACTCAGATTTTTGAATTTAGATAATGTTACTGACAATAGAATTTTATTTGATGCATGTACATCAACGAACCAAATTTTCGAACTATGAAAATGTCGCCCAACAATGTTTTTTATTCGCTATTGCAACACAATAAGCTCGACTATGTGAGGTTTATAACTGGCTTTGGATATGAAAATTAATGAATGTAACATATTCATCGTTTTCTGGGTTGTTTTGGGTATAAAAAATGTTTAAAAAGGGGGGTCCAAATGCGCCAATGGGGGTCCATATTTACTAGTAGATTTGTGGGGGTCCAAATCTACTGGGGGGTCCAAATCCGCTGTGACATAGGTCCACTGGGACCTCGGCTATGGCAGTGTGTGCTAGATTAGGCTTGCCATTACATCCCAAGAAATGTATTTGCCATGTCGCATGTCTAGTGGTGTTGGGTATCGAATTAGATTCCTTGCAGCAAATAGCTCGCCTCCCCACTGATAAACTACAGAGTTTGGTACAACTGTTGGAATTGTGGGCTGGTCGTCGGTGGTGTAATAAGAAACAGCTTGAATCTTTAATCGGTCATTTACACCACGCTTCGATGGTGGTCTGGCCTGGTAGAACCTTTGTGCGTAGAATGATTGATTTGCTATCTTGCTTCAGGAGAAAGGACCACCCCATTAGACTGAATAAGGAATTTCAGTTGGATTTGTACTGGTGGCAACAATTTCTTCGGGGGTGGAATGGGGTTAGCTGCTGGTTGTTCAAGGGGCTAGGCCCTATTATTGATGTGGAGGTGACTTCGGATGCAGTGGGCAATGTTGGCTTTGGTGCTTTCTGGGGGCACCGAGTGGTTCAATGGTAGGTGGATTCCTCTGCAGATCCAGTTTTCTATTGCATACAAGGAACTATTTCCTATTGTCATGGCAGCTCGAGTTTGGGGTGATTATTGGAGACAGCGCAGTGTATGTTTCCACTGTGACAACTTAGCGGTTGTTAGCATACTAGTAAAATCTTGCGGCTGTATGATCATTACATGCAGCCCGATACACTTTTATGACGTAATGTATATACCACATAACTTAAAATTACTTTACGACACGGGTTACTTTCCGTAAATCACGCGCTGTGATGGGTTGCTGACGTGGCAACATTTTTCCGTAATGCCCGCGGAAATTATAAAAATTGTTAAAGCCCTACGATAAGAAACAAACAAAAAATCCTAATAAGAAAGTTATTGCTGCAAAACAACGAAAATGAATGAAACAAATGACGATGGACATTATGAAAGTAAATTTGAGTACCGAGACGAGAAAAAACTGCAGGAAATAACACTAAACCGTCGGAAAGTCCGACTTTCTGACGAAGATGAAGAAAGCAGAGACCACGAAATACATGAAAATCTCACTTTACCTGGATCATCTGTCGCAAACGTTTTAGAAACGCTTTCGCCAACTCCATAAGCATTCCCTGCTTCAATGGTCACGGTATAAGAGGTGTAAAGATTCAGGTTGTTAAATGTGTATTGGTTTCTGTCTCGTGTGACATTCTCTTTCTGTGCGCCATTTAAGAAGACCAGGAAATAAGTTACGCCACCGCGTCCTTTAATTTGAGGCACTGACCAAGAAACAAGAGCTGAGCTTGTTGGTTTACTGACAACAACATTTGATACGGGATCAGGCAGAAGAACTATAAGAAATAAAATAAAGCCTTATTTGGCTGGTAGGCAAAAATCCCTCAAATACGCATTTAATCGTGTGAAATGTCAAAAATTAATATATTTATTATATGGCAGTGACGCTAGAAGTCCGAAGACGGAAATCCTGCAATGCAATGGCGTTTTCATGTCTCTAATAATTTAATGTTAAATAATAATTATGTCAACAAGGCCATATAATAAACTACTTATTTACCTCATTTGTTCGGTCTGTACTAGTGAAATATAGGACCTCTGTTTTTTTTGCAATAAATACTAAAAATACTAGATACAAAAAAACATCGGTCCGATATTTCACTAGTACAGACCTCACGCTCGGTCAATAAGTAGTTATTATTATAAATAGCTGGGTTTTTGCTAGTTGTAACTCAGACTGCTATTGGTTCATTTATGGTCACGTGGGTTTGACAAATCAAATGTTTCACGCGCAGGCAATATTGCAACAATTGTTGCCCGTTCAGGCAAATATACAAAGTATACTTCTTACTTTGACCGCAAAGTTCAACTCGAAGACAAAAATCTGTTCCCAATTTTGTAATAATTTTCAGATATCTTGCATAAAGGATATCAAGCTTTGTGATTGAAGCTCGATAAGCATCATGGTTTGCCGTAATCTAACAGAAAAAAAGAGTTTAGTCCTAGTGCGATTATTCAACAAAGCTCCGTGCAAATTTAAATGAAACAATTCTTTAAGGGGTAGACATACCGTTTTTCCAGTTTTCGAATCCAGATCACTAACAGTGCTGCTGTACTTCAACACGTAGGATTTTAACCACTTTGTTCGTGCCTTGTCACCAAAAGTCGCAATATAAGATATGAAAAAATCTCTCTTAAGATCAATCTGAAGATATGAGGAAGAAGATGATGTCGGACACCAACCATTGTTTGACAGCCTGGCTTCGTGGCCACTTCCATCATTGGCAGAGAAGATTACATCTAGAAATCTGGTACTGTTTTGTAGCAAAGGATCGTCACATATTTTACCTTTAATTAAACAAAATAGATATAGTCTAGTGCACCTTAGAAATGTCTGAACTAATCTCCCTTTTCTTCTCTTCCCTTCCCTTCCCTTCCCTTCCCTTCCCGTCCCTTCCCTTCCCGTCCCGTCCAGTCCCGTCGCTTCTCTCCCCTCCCCTCCCCCTCCCCTCCCATAGCCTCCCCTCCCCTCCCCTCTTCTCCGCTCCCCTCTTCTCCCCTCTTCTCCGCTCCCCTCTTCTCCTCTCTTCTCCCTCCCCTCCCTCCCCTCCCCTCCCCTCCCCTCCCCTCCCCCTCCCCTCCCCTCCCCTCCCCTCCCCTCCCCTCCCCTCCCCTCCCCCCTCCCTCCCCTCCCCTCCCCTCCCCCTCCCCTCCCCTCCCCTCCCCTCCCCTCCCCTCCCCTCCCCCTCCCCTCCCCCTCCCCTCCCCTCCCCTCCCCTCCCCTCCCCCTCCCCTCCCCTCCCCTCCCCTCCCCTCCCCTCCCCTCCCCTCTCCCCTCCCCTCCCCTCCCCTCCCCTCCCCTCCCCTCCCCTCCCCTCCCCTCCCCTCCCCTCCCCTCCCCTCCCCTCCCCTCCCCTCCCCTCCCCTCTTCTCTTCTCTTCTCTTCTCTTCTCTTCTCTTCTCTTCTCTTCTCTTCTCTTCTCTTCTACTTCTCTTCTCTTCTCTTTCTCTTCTCTTCTCTTCTCTTCCCTTCCCTTCCCTTCCCTTCCCTTCCCTTCCCTTCCCTTCTGTTCTCTTCCATTATTAACTACATACATTTTGCATACGCCATATTAGATACTGCAGTTGACGTAGAAGGGTAGAGATAAGCACAGCAAGATTGATCACTGGGTTTAGTGCCTTGACAATACAGGTCTCCAGACAGAATCATTTCACCATCACCTATATTTTTGATCACAGTATCATTTTCACCATCAATATATCCCAAATGACGACACAGCGCTGCTTGCTTTCTTTTATCCCAGCTCTCATCACTCAACTTTTTCCAAGTCGTACCGTCAAAGACTTCAACGAAACCTTCGTTTTGATCTGTGGATAGTCGGACATCACTCACTAGAAAAAAAATTTCAGCGTTATTTTTTTAATTAATCGTTTTCTCTGTCGTAGCGTCACACCTTACTTTATTCGTGTAATATTTTCTATGTTGTGCAGAGAGCATAAAAAAATATAGCAAGAGCTAATTTGAAAGTGATCGATTGTGGTTGAACTGTAAAGAAAACAAAAATGTCAAATGATTAGCACCAGAGGGCCACGCTATAGCTGATCATTTTGGTTCACAAAACAGTCGGTTGGTAGACGTTCATCAAGCTTAATTACTCAGAAAAGATTTCTGAGCCCCAGACAAGGTTCGAACCTGCAACTTTGCAATGACCAGTTAGACACTCTAACCATTGAGCCACTGAGGCTCAGATGGAGAGCTAAGGTTGTAAATTCATACTCATATGTGCTTCCTAAGAGGTAGCGTTTGCATATGAGATGTAGTTAAAATGATACGTTTGCGAGCTTGGTGTAATGGAACAGACGTTTGGCAGACGTTAGCTCTCCATCTGAGCCTCGTAGCTCAATGGTTAGAGCATCTAACTGGTCATTAGAAGGTTTAAGGTTTGATCCCTGTCTGGGGCTCAGAAACATTTTCTGAGCATTTGATCTTGATGAACGTCTACCAAACGTCTGTTCCATTACACCAAGCTCACAAACGTACCACATGGACTACATGTATACGTACAACTTATCATATCACTTTAATAACATCTCATATGCAAACGCTACCACTTAGGAGCACATATGACTATGAATTTGCTTATTTGCAACCTTAGCTCTCCATCAAAGCCTCAGCGGCTCAATGGTTAGAGCGTCTAATTGGTCATTAGAAATCATGTATACGTACAACTTATCATATCATTTGGTAGATTGACTCGAAAGATTGACAACTTGAACGAATTTGTACACTCTGTGAAACTGTATTTCAATTAATAGATTGTATAAATATTAATAGTATTCATATTTATTACTTATGTATTTATTCGCTCAGGGCACACATTGATAACAGTGCATTTGTACTGAAGTGTTATATCCTGAATAAAAAATTAGTTATAGATATATCCCAAATAAAGCCAAATTTTAATCAAAATCATCGGAGTTAAACTTAAAATTGCTTAGTCATCACTTTTAAAGCTTAGGTAAGCATAAGACGTGGCTCTTTGCACAAACTTTCATAAAAAAACTTGCGCAGTACTTTGTGAGATACATACGGACAGACAAATAAACAAACAGACAAACAGACAGACAGACAAACAGACAAACAAACAGACAAACAGACGAACAAACAAACGAAGAGACAGACCGACAAACAAACAAACAGACAAACAAACAAACAAACAAACAAACAAACAAAACAAACAAACAAACAAACAAACAAACAAACAAACAAACAAACAAACAGAAGAAACAGACGAACAGACGGACGAACAGACGAAGAGACGAACGGACAAACGGACAAACGGACAAACGGACAAGCGAACGAACGAACGAATGATCAAACGAACAAACGAACAAACGAACAAACGAACAAACGAACAAACGAACAAACGAACAAACAAAGAAACAAATTAAACAAACAAACAAACAAACAAACAAACAAACAAACAGACAAACAAACCGACAGACAGGCAGACAGACAGACAAAGAAACAAAGAAACAAAGAAACAAAGAAACAAACAAAGAAACAAACAGAAGTGAAAACATAACTTGCTAGTGGAGATAATAATGACCCACAAACGCCTCAATTAACAACGATGATCCTGCCAAAAACGTTGTACTGTACTTAAAGAAAGGCGACTTACCCGAAGTAATAGCAGTGCCTAAGTTATCCACACATTGATACTCCATATGAAGTTGTTTAGTGCCTGCACATTGATTGAATGTAAACAAACTGCTGTTGACAGTGATGCCACACGAGATCTTATTATTACATTCTTTCTTCACAATACATGCGACTGGAAGACTGCAGGCAGCATCTGTACTGGAGTTAAATGTCCCTCCATTTCTAAATGTTCCATATTCTGCCATCACAACCAGCATCTTTTGTGTTGTAGCACAGCCGACATCAACCATAGTGGCACCATGGCTCGTCACTGATCCTATAAATAGGTGAAATGCATTGGAAATATTTATAAACTAAAAACGAACGAACGAACGTGATCACTGACCTATATATAACTGGACTGTGAGTCCTCTATATCAGTGACTGAAAGAGAGTGATCACTGACCTATATATAACTGGACTGTGAGTCCTCTATATCAGTGACTGAAAGAGAGTGATCACTGACCTATATATGACTGGACTGTGAGTCCTCTATATCAATGACTGAAAGAGAGTGATCACTGACCTATAATTATATAACTGGACTGTGGGTAATCTATATCAATGACTGAAAAAGAGTAATCACTTACCTATATATAACTGAACCGTGAGTCCTCTATATCAATGACTAAAAGAAAGTTATCACTGACCTATATATAACTGGACTGTGGGTGCTCTATATCACTGACTGAATGAGTGATCACTGACCAATATATAACTGGACTGTGAGTGCTCTATATCACTGACTGAATGAGAGTGATCACTGACCTATATATAACTGGACTGTGAGTGCTCTATATCACTGACTGAATGAGTGATCACTGACCTATATATAACTGGACTGTGGGTGCTCTATATCAATGACTGAATGAGTGATCACTGACCGATATATAACTGGACTGTGGGTGCTCTATATCAATGACTGAATGAGTGATCACTGACCTATATATAACTGGACTGTGGGTGCTCTATATCAATGACTGAAAGAGAGTGATCACTGACCTATATATAACTGGACTGTGAGTGCTCTATATCAATGACTGAATGAGTGATCACTGACCTATATATAACTGGACTGTGGGTGCTCTATATCAATGACTGAAAGAGAGTGATCACTGACCTATATATAACTGGACTGTGAGTGCTCTATATCACTGACTGAATGAGTGATCACTGACCTATATATAACTGGACTGTGGGTGCTCTATATCAATGACTGAATGAGTGATCACTGACCTATATTTAACTGGACTGTGAGTGCTCTATATCAATGACTGAAAGAGAGTGATCACTGACCTATATATAACTGGACTGTGAGTGCTCTATATCACTGACTGAATGAGTGATCACTGACCAATATATAACTGGACTGTGAGTGCTCTATATCAATGACTGAAAGAGAGTGATCACTGACCAATATATAACTGGACTGTGAGTGCTCTATATCAATGACTGAAAGAGAGTGATCACTGACCTATATATAACTGGACTGTGAGTGCTCTATATCAATGACTGAAAGAGAGTGATCACTGACCTATATATAACTGGACTGTGAGTGCTCTATATCAATGACTGAAAGAGAGTGTTCACTGACCTAGCTATATATAACTGGACTGTGGGTCCCCTATATCAATGACTGAAAGAGAGTGATCACTGACCTATATATAACTGGACTGTGAGTGCTCTATATCAATGACTAAAAGAGAGTGTTCACTGACCTATATATAACTGGACTGTGAGTGCTCTATATCAATGACTGAAAGAAAGTGATCACTGACCTATATATAACTGGACTGTGAGTGCTCTATATCAATGACTGAAAGAGAGTGATCACTGACCTATATATAACTGGACTGTGAGTGCTCTATATCAATGACTGAGTGAGAGTGATCACTGACCTATATATAACTGGACTGTGAGTGCTCTATATCAAAGACTGAAAGAGAGTGTTCACTGACCTATATATAACTGGACTGTGAGTGCTCTATATCAATGACTGAAAGAAAGTGATCACTGACCTATATATAACTGGACTGTGAGTGCTCTATATCAATGACTGAAAGAGGAGTGATCACTGACCCTATATAATAAACTGGACTGTGATGTGCTCTATATCAATGACTGAGTGAGAGTGATCACTGACCTATATATAACTGGACTGTGAGTGCTCTATATCAATGACTGAAAGAGAGTGTTCACTGACCAATATATAACTACATGTAGACTGTGGGTCCTCTATAGTGACCGTCGAAAGTTGGCGGGTGCTTCCTCTCACAGTAGTAACCGCTGACTATTTTCTAAATGATCTATTAAATATATTGATCAGACTGTGTCACTTACCAAATGTAAATTTTTGTATATCCGTGTCGCATGTTGCGGTTTGGTTTAGATAAGTTCCTTCTTTAGGTGTTGTTGATCCATGAGGAATAGCACAATATCTTCCACTATACATGCTTAAAGAACCTGACATTTTCTGGTTTAAACGAAATCGTATTTCCCTAACGAATTTTTTATTTGCTGCCGCCAACGCCACATACACGAGGAATCTGTCAAAATACCTTGGGTAATTTCTTGCAAGTAAAGTTCCATCCTTAGCAATGTTTTGTACATATTCTTTATCGACAAAACGGAACTGAGCATCAGGATGTAAACAACCATCATGAAACTCCACATAATATACCGATCCCCACTTACTTCCAGCAGCAAAAGGACTCTGTTGGGGCTTTACACAAAGTCCAGATTCAGAATGTTTTATAAAAAATCCTGGAAATCGTTAATAAAAATATATCATTATAGTCATGGTTATAATTGCAAATACAAAGATAAAAACACAATGTCTACATGTGTCTAACTGTTTTGTTTGTGAGTGGAAGCATCGTCAATAGCTGTAGACATAGTTTGCAAGCCCAGGGAAATTCAAAAGGGCTAACAATCAAACTATACGATTCATGTTGAGAGGACCTGAAGGTGCACAAAACCTTTGTTTTAGGTTTACTAATATTTAAACAACATTCAAAATTCATTAATAATTCATGAGGAAAACACAAAGGAAAATCATGACGTGTCTCTATATGTGATAGAGACAAGCTCGCTATTTTCGATGAACTTTAGTAGATATGGTGCAGGTATAGTACCGTCGAGTCAGCATTTTTCCCGGACCTCTTACCCCTAGTTTTTAGTTACCAGGCTGGCCGCGTGAGCCCTGTGCGCGCGCATGTGAACCGGAAATACGTGTTTGAATAGAGAAACCGGTTTTTGACAAGTATAAGGTTTAGAAACGGAAATAGGTTTAATGGAAATTTGTAGCAATGTTTGAGACCATTTTAAAAGAGTTAAATAATGAAAAAACCTAGTTGTTTTGTGACAAGTGACTAGAACACAACTTCAAAGTTTTGTAAGGAGAACACTGTAAACGATGGCAAGTAACATGTGTGAAGTACCTGGCCATGTTGGTGATGAAGGAAGATTTCTGAGTCATCGACAGAAGGTGATTGAAGACAAACTATTAAATTGTTATGCCGACGAAGTTGCTTCAAACATATCAGGCTTGGTATTGAAGAATTGTAATGGCTGTCGTATCGCCCATCCTTCACAGAGGCAACACGACTGTTTAATGATGGAATCAGACGAACGAATTTGGTTGTACTTTGACGTGGCGTTGGAAACAGTTTCTGAAGCGAAAATTGTCGAAAAGTTTATGAACTCTTTACATGACATGAAACCACAAGTTAATGGCCTTGAACTGCTAAAATATACTTGCAAAGACTGGCGAGTATTGTTTTGTTCGAAACAGAGACAAAGTCTTAAAATGCAAACTCTTAATCTTGTATAAAGTACGATGTTGAAATGTGTCCTGAGCCATGTAATATTCCTAAACATATGATGAAATAAAACTTGATTCAATATACTATGACTGGTCTAATTTTATTAAACTACGGGGTAACCCGTTTATTGATGCGAATGTTTGTTTTTTTTCCAAGTTATATTTTGAACATTCATGCATTAACATGTACAAATTTGAATGAAGAAAGTTAATTATAGTCAATATTGTGATTTTAGCAAAGTTTCATATCATTAGCTTTTGACTAATTGTTTATGCATCATACATTGTCCCAGTCAACAATGGTTACTGGTTACGCTGCGACCGAGGTGAGGGGATATCCGGTCAAATTGTTAGATCCTTGTTCCTCATGTCATTATGGTATTTTCCCAGTAATTACTTACCAGGTGTTTGCAAAATTTTAACTTTAAGTCTGTTGCACTCTTGAAGTGGATATAATTTGAACCTTAAGTTAGTGGTATACGTTAATGTATGCAAAAGACGCCATTATATACATGTCCGACTATAAGCATTATAGTATTTGTTTGATGAATGTTGAAATTGTGTGTTGGTTCTCAGTAAACGTTTTATCTCGCCAATATTTTTAATTGTATTCTTGAAAATAAAACTGATTTAACGTCGGTTTTATCGTTCTTAACTGCGTATACTATTACACTGTCGTCAAATAGACAATTGGAAAAAAAAATATGCGACAAACTTTCTTTGGAACACAGACATATTGTCTTAAGCGTAAAACTTGGAATCTTGTATAATATTTGTGCGTACTGTTACACTGATGCCAAGGAGACATCGTAGGAAAAAAGAGACATGTAAACTTGTATCGGTATTACAGATGTACTTAGCCTTAGGAATATGAAAGATACTGTATATTATATTATTGAACCGACCATACACTGAACTTTCACTTATTTGAATGTAGAATTAGGTCATTCACCAACCTTTTCAGTTCCTGTCGCTTGCTTTCAGCGGAAAACAATCCTTCGAGTTAAATCGCGATGACGGAAAGCGAATTGTCTGATTCACATATTGACACAGCAAATATGTCAGGTTTCGGAGTACGGAAGATCCCTGAACAAGTTTGAAAAGTGCGCCAATATATTTGAAACAAGAAAAAACGATAATTTGAAATGCAGATTTTTTTCGTTGGTAATACAAACAATGCTTGGTATTTTATATAATGACCTTTTGTTTTACGAAGATTAAGGTATTAATGTTCTTAGGCTAATTGTTTTGGTAAATTGCACGAACAGTTGTTTCTTGTCTATTTTCCTATAGTCAAAATGTTAAAAACATTATCGTTTTACAACGCAAGATTATGCATGTTGTTGAAATATTTAACGTCTTGAATCCTCGTCATGAATCCTCATGTACTCTGATGTGCTCGTAAGATGTTTCTTTCTTTACATTACCTTCTCGTGAATTGATATTTCCGAAGTTCAGTTTTATGACTGTAAACACTGACCAACACTTGCATGTACATTAGTTTAATCGGACTAAGGCGGACAGTTTGATTATTTGTGTACTTGTGAATAAGTGAACAGTATACAAATGTATACACTTTGTATAAAAATATGTTTCACGTTAAAAAAAATATTTCAACACATTTAAACTTGTGACGAACTTAAGCACTTTACGGGTGGAAAACTTTTTCCAATACGAGAAAGTGTTTGCAATTTTTGATCGAAACAATATTTTGTTATCTTGGGTTCTTCGTTGAGCCTGTATATGTTTTTTATTTGTTATGACGATCCTGTTTAGTCTTCGTATGATTCTTACTATTTTGGCCCGGAGAGGCCCGATGGCCCGGCACATCACTTCCTTACCACAGATTGTGTCGAGACATGTTACATTTCTCCCCATGTAAACTGTGTTTCGTACGGGTATTGGTACAAAGTTCAGGCAACAGAAACTTTAGTCTAAAAACCCATTGTATTCAATCTGCAAGTGTTGCGGGTTAGGTTTGAACATGTTTCGGACAAGAACAGGCATGCCCACCATACGTCATACTGTACTCCGGTGAACTTGCCCATTTATTATAGAAGTGCCCTCATGTCTGACATTTAAATTTACATTGGAAAACATACTAATCATTGTATCTATATGTTATATCATTTTGAAATAAAAAATAAACTCGCTTATGTCTCGTTCATGTGTTCTTCGTTTGTTGTAATGAGTGAATAAAACTACAAAATCACATTGTTATAAAATTTAAACGAGGTGTACGACATGAAACGTTACAAGCGTGTAAACCTTTGAAAAAACGGTGAGGAAAGAGTTCCCATGCATAATCAATTTCACTTCTTTAACCATTAAAAAGTTATGTGACATCTTTTTTCAATGTCAAAGAAAAATCATGAAGTCAAGTGTTAACCGAGAAGGAAAAAAGACAAATGATTTTTTTTTGTACGAGTATTTCGTTGTACCCTTTTTAAATTGTTTGGTGTTTCCCTTAAGAACGGTTAGTTTTAAAATCTTGTCTTATTAAGATGTATTATGGCCCGATTAGGCCCTAATTGGCCCTGTCTATACTTTTATGGCCTGAACTACATGCGAAGACAATGTAATTGTTTAAAACGGTGAGGAAAGAGTTCCCATTCATACAATTTCATTTCTTTAATCAAGTTATGTGACATTTTTTCGATATCAAAGAGAAATCATGAAGTCAAGTGTTGACCGACAAGGTAAAAGACAAATCAGTTTTTTTTTTTTGTTTTTTTTGTACGAGTATTTCGTTGTACGCTTTTTAAGTTTTGGTGGTTCTCAAAAGAATCGCTAGTTTCAAAATATTGTCTTAATTAAACGTTGGATGTCTTCGTTGTCGCTCTAACCATCTTCCAAAAACTTCAACTTCTACTTTTGGGCAGTGAGAAAATGCGTTCACCTTGGTATGGTTTCCACATGTCTCTTGCCATACTAAATCCTCCATCAACATTGTTGCTTCTGGACAGCCAAACATTTCCAAATCCAAAGACGGTATCCCAAGACGTCTCAAAACATCACGCTCCAGGTGACCACCTTTATAGGCGATTGACGAATTTTCGCCAATCTTAATTTTGGAGTAGAACTGGACGATTATGTTCTCCAAGCAGTCGATCTTGAAAGATCTTGTTGTATTCGGAGGAACGTCTAAAGGTAAATGGTGCACATTCGCCTGTACCCATTTGCAGCTAAACCTGTCCTTCCCCGACAAATCACTCCACGTTTTTTCAATGTCAAAGAAAAATGACAAAGCTTCGCCGTCTCCAGTTTTCCAAAGACCAAGTTCTTTACAGTAGAACTTTTTACCTATGTTAAAACCATCCATGTCCATTATAGCGACAACGTTGTCTAACTTTGTCATGTTTGCACTGTACAAACTTTCGCACGAAAAAAGTAATTATGGTATATAATTATGAAGAGAGATAGAGAGAGTGTCTGAAGAGAGATGTTGGGGTGCTGCAGGAACTTTTATACTGTAGTAGAAAGCATAGGAAGTGCGCATGTCAACAAGACAAAAGAATATTTTAAAAAATACACAGAAAGGTCTAAACAAGTAATAGATCGCATGCAGAGGGCTTATACGGGGCTTATATAACAATACAAGTTACCGTAAGTGAGAGGTCGGGTCAACGTCTAAAACATGGGTTGTACAGGTAGAAACTGTCCTGATTTTGTAAGGGAACACAATGAGAATGTGAATGAGCACAATGCGAATGTAAATGAGCACAATGCGAATGTAAATGAGCACAATGTCCACGTGATGGGCATAACGCGAATGTGAATGAGCACAATGCGCAAGCATGATGAGCACAATGCGCAAGCATGATGAGCATAATGCGAATGTAAATAAGCACTATGCGACTGTAAATGAGCACAATGCGCACTCAATGAGCATAATGCGACTGTAAATGAGCACTATGCGACTGTAAATGAGCACAATGCGCACTCAATGAGCATAATGCGAATGTGAATGAGCATAATGCGAATGTAAATGAGCACTATGCGACTGTAAATGAGCACAATGCGCACTCAATGAGCATAATGCGAATGTGAATGAGCACAATGCGACTGTACATGAGCACAATGCGCACGTAATGAGCAAAGTACGCGAGTGTTATGAGCACAATGCGCACGTGATGAGCAAAATACGCGAGTGTTTTGAGCAAAATGCGCACTCAATGAGCATAATCCGAATGTGAATGAGCACAATCGCAAGCATGATGAGCACAATGCGCACTCAATGAGCATAATGCGAATGTGAATGAGAACAATGCGACTGTAAATGAGCACAATGTGCACGTAATGAGCAAAGTACGCGAGTGTTATGAGCAAAATGCGAATGTGAATGAGCACAATGCGAATGTAAATGAGCACAATGTACACGTGATGGGCATAATGCGAATGAGCACAATGCGACTGTAAATGAGCACAATGCGCACGTGATGAGAAAAATACGCGAAGGTGAATGAGCACAATGCAAATGAAAATGAGCATAATGCGAATGTGAATGAGCACAATGCGAATGTGAATGAGCACAATCGCAAGCATGATGAGCACAATGCGCACGTAATGAGCAAAGTACACGAGTATTATGAGCAAAATGCGAATGTGAATGAGCACAATGCGAATGTAAATGAGCACAATGCGCACTCAATGAACAAGATGCGAATGTGAATGAGCACAATGCGAATGTAAATGAGCACAATGCGCACTCAATGAGGATAATACGAATGCGAATGAGCACAATCGCAAGCATGATGAGCACAATGAGAACATAATGAGCAAAATTCGCATATGGATTTTGTTCGAAGATCTATATAATATTGCCTGTTATAAAAAAATTACGAGAGTGTGCATGTCCAATCAAACAATGCATCACGATTCACGGCAACGTTTTTGTACCACATGTTAACTAGGCAATAGATCGTAATATATAGTCATTTCTCTCTGCTCGTTTTTTCATTTCTCCTCAATTTTTGCTGGTGGTAGTATGGGTAATTGTTATCAGTGTAACCAGTGTATGAAGCGTTTTTCGTCTGCGTATAACGTAAGACGACATCAAGTCATCTGTTTTGTTTATCCGCTTCTGGTGGAACAAGGTGACATTTCAGTTATTTCAGAGGGAGGATACGATACAGATAAGCATAACGATGTAGTGATGGAGAATGAAAGTACGGATGCATGCAGCGATGAAGAAAATAGCAATGAGTCGGAAGAAGATGGAGAAGACGACTCTTGCACTAATGAAAGTACGGATGCATACAGCGATGAAGAAAATAGCAATGAGTCGGTGGAAGATGGAGAAGACGACTCTTCTACAGACGAAAAAAACAGCATATTGTCGACGCAAGAAGAAAACAGCATATCGCCGACGGAAGAGAACTTGTCCATCGATGAGGAAAGTACTAGCGAACATTCTGAAGAGTCCGAATGCGAGGAAGATGAAGAAAACGACACACTCTGGGAATATATATTAAATGAAGTTTTTGAAAAGGTGGATCCTAAACGAAATGCTTTGGTCGAAAAAACAATGCAAGAAAACAACATTACTATTGACGAAGCTATGAAACATGCCTACGCTACGTTGGTTCCAGAATATACCAGAGAAATGGCAAAAACATACAAAAAGTACATTCGATTAGTAAAGGAGCTTCAACGTGACAGTATCCACAAGAAAATTATGAAAACAAAGAAACGTTTAATGGATGAAGAAGGCTACGATGAAGATGAAAGTATAAATGCGGCTATAAATCAAAGAAAATTCCTTCTACAACGAATGTTGGGATACAAAACCGTTATGGGTAACATGAACACCGGGACAGAATAATAATTATTTGTGCATTCATAAGTCAATCTACAAAATAAATCCATTTTAAAACACAAGTTGTGTCATTTAATCATTTAACTTTTAATTAAACAGTTTAATTATTAGTACGATCTTTGTCATTAAGTTATCCCTTACAGCATACGTTGACTGGCGCCTTAGGAAACATCGAGTTTTCGGGACCCCTTAGAAAGACAATGATAACTTAAAGTGTTTATGAAACGAAAATTAAGTTTGTCTTATTTGAAAGTACTTTTAAAATGACAAAGTAACACCTTTTGCAGTTTTTGTTTCCTTACTTTGTTTTTAAGATATCACAGTTTGTTTTATAAGCGAAACTAACCAGTGACGTCACAACGTGCATAATGACTTACCGGGAAAGGTTATATATCTTTTCTATTATCAAACGGAATCACTTCGAAGCAATTATGTGTGTATGTTTTTCCCTTACAACAACAAAAGTATACATTCTCAACTGATTCCGTTTAATAATAGCAAAGATATATAACCTTTCCCAGTAAGTCATTATGCACGTTGTGATGTCACTGGTTAGTTTCACATATAAAACAAACTGAAATATCTCAACAAAGAAGCAAGGAAACAAAAAACGGCAAAAGATGTTACTTTGTCATTTCAAAAGTACTTTCAAATAAGACAAACTTAATTTTCGTTTCATAAACACTTTAAATACGAGTTCAAGGAGCAAATGCGAACATAAATTGTGCCTAATTAACACGTTCGCATCATACAGTGTACAATATAAATATATAAAAGTAAAACAAATGAAATTGTACAGGAAACAAAAGTCATTTGACAGGTAATTAATTTTCCCTTGTAACTTATTCATAAACGCTTCAATGATCTTTGATTCAAGTTCTATTTACAAAGACAGTTTGAATACCTTCACTTTTGTCTGAATGGCGCATTTTCAAACGTCGTTCACAGTGTATAGCCAGACTGGTTCTTTTATTAATTTGTTGCGCCATATTTGGAATGAAACAATATTACGGATTCTCCAGTGTCAATTTGGATAACCATTCTATTATATCCCATCTGCAGATGACCCTCTAAGTTTAAATCGTTACGACCAAAGCTAACACGGATTCTAAACATTTTCTGTCTGTTATGGCTTTTATTTCTCTTGGCTCTGTCATTTTGTGATCTGCCATAACAAGCCCACATTTGGAAATTTTCTCTAAACCGTACACCACTGTCACCACAAGCAACAATGTATAGTATGAAGAAAGTAGACCAATGCATTAGGTTTTTAAAAACTTTTTTTATTCACACAATTTTAATTACACAGTTGAATGGCACTTAAGTTTGCATGTACACATTATATAGTCCATTAAGTTATTAATGTTCATTGTTCTTGAGGTCTCAGCATACATCTTAGACCAAATAAACCAGCTCAGATTAAATAAACTGTCAAAATACTGTCTGCATAAAGTAGAAGGACTAGGAAATGATAAAATCCTGCAGGCCTCCACGATTGCCCTCCAAATATCTTCACGGTCAATCATTGAAATAGTTTGGTCTGTGTAGGCCATCCAACGATACACTTCATCAGAAATTCACAAGGCTCTCTCATGGTCGTCCATTGATTACCATCCACCTCCTCTATCTCCACCTCCTCGGTCTCCTTGCAACATGTCACTAGCTAGCTCCTCCAACTCTTCAATCTGTCTATGGACAAACTCGGTAGAAACGAGATCGATAATCTGCTCAAAAGTTAGAATGTCCTCAAAATCCACTTCGTCGACATACATTTGCTCAAACAGATGTGCCATGCTTCTCTTTACCACGTTTCTTCAACCAGTTCACAAACACACTGACTAAATAAACAGTGACCGTAAGCATTGCACGTTTGTTTCATTAAACAGCTTCTTTATTCATTTAAACCATTGTCTGACAACAATCATACTTGTCAAAAACCGGTTTCTCTATTCAAACACCTATTTCCGGTTCACATGCGCGCGCACAGGGCTCACGCGGCCAGCCTGGTAACTAAAAACTAGGGGTAAGAGGTCCGGAAAAAATGCTGACTCGACGGTACTATACCTGCACCATATCTACTAACTTTTTCTTCGATTTTGCGGCTCAAACAACTTCAATTTTCAAAACAGATTTCTATATGAGCTTATTAATACATGGATAGTTTTTGAAGCCATTTAAAACATTCGCAGTACGTGTTTTATCAGATCTAAAACACTTGGCTATCGCCTCGTGTCTTAAATCTGATAAAACACTGCTGCTCATGTTTGAAATATTACTTAAAGCCCTAACAAACAAAATAGTATCCTAAAAAACAACCTTAAGGGACTTTTATTGCCGTAAAACAACGGAAATAAATTAAATAAATGACGATGGACATTATAAAAGTAAATTTTAGTCCAGACGAGAAACGACTGCAGAAAATAACGCTAGTTCGGCATTTTGACAAATTTGAAAGAAGCAGAGACCAAATACATGAAAAAAGAAAAACTTTCTGCGAAAAGACCAAGGGACAAGGGCAGGATAATTTTGCCGTAAAGACCGACCAAGCGAGGTTAATAACGCTTCTATTATGGCCCAGGTTTTTTAGTTTTAATTGAATGTCGAGAGTACAAGCAGCAAAGAATGAAATAACCGACTTTCAACGTAAGCTGTAAACAACAAAAACACTTTCAGTCACCGTAAACACTGTCGTATTTAAACATTTTAGCGGTCTATTCATTTTCACGATATTTCAACACTATTTTAGCTTGACTTGCTTAATGACCGGTATTTACCGGTTTGTAAAGGCCGCTTAGAAAGCAATCAAATTGCAGGAAAGCACGACCGGAAATCGCATAGAAAATCGGCCACTTTCACGGGGCAGTTCGCAGTTCACGTGCGTGCTGATATTCACACAAGATATTCGTTCACACGCAAGATATTCGTTCTACGCATGCGTAGCTAATACGGGTCAGCCCGTATTTCGCGAGCCTCGACAGCCGCCATTTCCGATCGTGCCACACTTTGGAATATTTAGTATAGTTAATAATGCACCACTTGATCAAAAATAGGGCCATTTAAACGGAGAAAATAAGTCGCGACTTAATTAAGACGCGTCCTATAAATGGTCAATTTGTCCGGGACCAAAGTACGTCGCGGCTAAAATAAGAACAGGGTTGAAAGCTTGTCCAAAATAAGTCGCAACTTTATATTAGAAATTGACCATTTATACGAGTGTGCTCGCGACTTAAATAGGACGCGTCTTAATTAAGTCGCGGCTTATTTTCTCCGTTTAAATGACTCTAATATGTCGTCCTGGATGTGCATGAGTTGTGATAAATTCCTTCATCTTTCTGGCATCTTATGTCAGAAGTACCAACTACCAAGTATGAAAAATCTCACTTTACCTGGGTCATCTGTTACGAACGTTTTAGAGACGCTTTCACCAACTCCATAAGCATTCCCTGCTTCAATGGTCACTGTATAAGAGGTGTAAAGATTCAGGTTATTGAATGTGTATTGGCTGCTGTCACCGTTTCGTGTGACATTGTGTTTCCGTCCATTGCCATTTAAGGAGACCAGGAAATATGTTACAGACGCGTATCCTTCATTTTGAGGCACTGACCAAGAAACAAGAGCTGCCTTTGTTGGTTTACTGACAACAACATTTGATACGGGATCAGGCAGAAGAACTGAAAAATAGAATAAAAACAAAGGATTGTTTGGCTGGCAAGGTGAAGCTAGGATAATGTTGTGAGATCATAGACTATGCCTCCCATACCGAAAAAAAAGGACAACTACAACAACGTGACAGCAACATCAAGAAGAAAGAGAAGGAGAAAGATTAGGAGAAGGAGAAGGAGGAGGAGAAGGAGAAGGAGAAGGAGAAGGAGGAGGAGAAGGAGAAGGAGGAGAAGGAGGAGAAGGAGGAGAAGGAGAAGGAGAAGGAGGAGAAGGAGGAGAAGGAGGAGAAGGAGGAGAAGGAGGAGAAGGAGGAGGAGAAGGAGGAGAAGGAGGAGAAGGAGGAGCAACAGGAGAAGAAGAAAGAGAAGAAGAAAGGATGAACAAAACAAATAGCGGTAGCACCTATACATGTAGTGCATGTGGCACGTTTGTGAACTTGGTGTAATGTAACAGACGTTTGGCAGACGTTCAAGTTCAAATAATCACACCTTCAACGACCAGTTAGATGCTCTAACTATTGAAATACTGAGGCTAGGGATAGAGAGCTAAGATGTCCATATATATATAAAAAAGATAAACGTCCTACCTTGACCGCAAAGTTCAACTCGAAGACAAAAATCATTTCCCGGTATTGGAATAATTTTTAGATATCTTGCATAAAGGATATCAAGTCTTGTGATTGAAACTCGATTTGCATCATGGTTTGCTGTAATCTGACAGAAAAAACCCCCAACTAAGATATATAACAAATAAAATATAAAGCTCCGTGCATATGATTTAGGGATTTTAAATGAAGCAATTGTTTACGTAGACATACCGTTATTCCAGTTTTCGAATCCAGATCACTAACAGTGCTGCTGTACTTCAACTCATACGACTCTAACCACTTTGTTCGTGCCTTGTCACCAAAAGTCGTAATATAAGATATGTAAAAATCTCTCTTGAGATCAATCTGAAGATATGAGGAAGAAGATGATGTCGAACACCAACCATTGTTTGACAGCCTGACTTCGTGGCCATTTCCATCATTAGCAGAGAAAACGCTATTTGGAAATCTGGTACTGTTTTGTAGCAACGGATCGTCACATCTTTTACCTTTAATTAAACAAACTAGATATAGTCTAGTGCGCCTTAGAAATGTCTGATCTAATCTCCTTTCTCTTTTCTTCTCTTTTCTTCCCTTCCCCGCTTCCCTTCTCTGCTTTCCTTTTCCGCTTCCCTTCCCCCTTGCCCTCCCCCCTCACCTTCCCCTTCGCCCTCCCCTTCCCCCTCCCCTTCCCCTCCCCTTCCCCTCCCCTTCCCCTCCCCTTCCCCCTCAGCTTCCCCCTCCCATTCCCCTCCCCTTCCCCCTCCCCTTCCCCCTCCCCTTCCCCCTCCCCTTCCCCCTCCCCTTCCCCCTCCCCTTCCCCCTCCCCTTCCCCCTCCCCCTTCCCCCTCCCCTTCCCCCTCCCCTTCCCCCTCCCCTTCCCCCTCCCCTTCCCCCTCACCTTCCCCCTCCCATTCCCCTTCGCCTTCCCCCTCCCGTTCCCCTCCCCTTCCCCCTCACCTTCCCCCTCCCATTCCCCCTCACCTTCCCCCTTCCATTCCCCTCCCCTTCCCCCCCCCCTTCCCACTCACCTTCCCCCTCACCTTCCCCCTCCCATTCCCTTCACCTTCCCCCTCCCATTCCTCTCCCCTTCCCCCTCCCATTCCCCTCCCATTCCCCCTCCCCCTCCCCTTCCCCCTCCCCTTCCCCCTCCCCTTCCCCCTCTCCTTCCCCTCCCATTCCCCCTCCCATTCCCCTTCCTCTTCCCCCTCACCTTCCGCCTCCCCCTCCCATTCCCCTCCCCTCCCCTTCCCTTCCCCCTCCTCTTCCTCCTCCCCTTCCCTTCTCCCTCCCCTTCCCTTCTCCCTCCCCTTCCCTCCCCTTCCCTTCCCTCCCCTTCTCTTCCATTATTAACTACATACATTTTGCATACGTCATATTAGATACTGCAGTTGACGTAGAAGGATAGAGATAAGCACAGCAAGATTGATTACTGGGTTTAGCTCCTTGACAATACAGGTCTCCAGACAGAATCATTTCACCAGAAGTTATAGTTTTGAACACAGTATCATTTTCACCATCAATATATCCCAAATGACGACACAGCGCTACTTGCTTTCTTTTATCCCAGCTCTCATCACTCAGCTTTCTCCAAATTGTACCATTAAAAATTTCAATAAAACCTTCGTTTAGTAATACTTCTTTGGATAGTCGGACATCGCTCACTAAAATACAATAAATACACAATGAAGCAAAAATTAAGGTTGCCTTATTTGAAAGAACACTTAAAATGACAAAGTAACATCTTTTGCAGTTTTTCATTTCCTTGCTTCGTTCTTGAGATATTTCAGTTTGTTTGGTATGCAAATTAAACATCTTGACGTCACATGTACATAATGTGTTTCTCCAACAACACTAAACATGTGGATTTTCAAGTGATTATATTTGATAACAGCAAAGATATATAACCTTTTGCGATAACTTATTATGCACATGTGACGTCAAAATGTTCAATTTACATATCAAAGAAACTGAAATATCTCAAGAACGAAGCAACGTTCAAGAACGAAGAACGAAGCAAGGAAAGGGACGTAATTTTGAAAACCTGGTTTTTGTGCCGTTTCAACCCCAGTGTGAATGGAGATAATGGATAATAAGGATAATGTATGGATAATTATTTGCCGTTTCGTGCCGAGTCTGTTCACACTATACCGGTGTAACGCGAAATTTGTGACCTGCGAAATACATGACTATTATAGTTTTGCACATGCGCAGATGATGCGCATGATAGACTTTGGCTCATATATTTCGCAACTGTTCCAGCTGTATCTCTACAGTCGTTTACAACCTTCCTTACTCTCGTTTTTCGCTGATATTTTGTCAACAAATGGCTAATTCAACAACTGACACTATCACTGGCTGTGTTGGCGTTGCAGCGATCAAGCCTCCATCGAAAAGCTGTAAATAAAAGGTACGTAGAACTCGGTTCAGATAACCCGAGGATCAGTTCAGAGTTCAGACTGTTGTATTCATACTATAATTATTTATAAAGATTGTCTCGATACTAGTGTATTATTTTTAGGAACAAACATGTGTGAAGAAATAATTCACTTGCACTATAAACATTGTTGGTTTACGTAAAGTGTTATTGGTTTTGTTATAGGCTTCTGTGCAAGATGTCCTTTAATTAATTTATAAAGTGTAATAGTCAATTTGCAACCATTGCAAAATGTTGTTGTTATGCCATCAACTGCCAGAATAGTTTTTCTTTGTTACATTGTTAATTTCCAACTGTGAGATTCTGTTTTACCCTCCACAGAAGTATATATTTTTAGGATCAAATTGCATTCCACAATATGCCAAATAAGCATCAGTAACGAGGGGAAAATAAACCACTAAAGTCTTAAATTGAACAATATTTGCAGCATACTACATGTACATGCAATTATTTTTTTGTTGCAGTGGAAGAAATACAGCTGTATGCAAAATCTGCAGGAAAGATGACAATGAAGACTGGCTTGGTTGTGACTGACGTGGTCAATTTCTTCATGGTAGCCCTTTCCCAAAACTTTTATTGTTAACAGTCATTTATTTAATTATACAGTTGGGCCCAGTTATTCAAAAGTAAATTAGGTTAATCCTGGATTATTTAAATATTGAGAGCAATTCTCTGGACTTGCTTAGGAAAGTTAAGCTACTTCTTGTCAGGGCAACTGCATAATAATTGATAAGTGGTAAAGGTTTTTTATCAAGTGAACTTTTAGCCTACACACCTATTTCGGAAATCATGTACAAAGTAAATCCTGTGTGTAAGCTAGTGAAGTTTGAAATTATAACACTACATATTTGTCGGAATGGACTGAAATAAAACATTTCACCCAGTATTAGCTCTAATCAACCTTTGAACAACTGGCACCAGCATTAAGATTTCTATAAGCTTTCTTGAATGTGGCTTGCAAAGCTACAGGATATATTTATATTATAATGATCTTTCTCAGCTTATATTGTAATTCGTGCTTGAACAGAACTTATTAACCCTTTGGACTCCTAAAGACTCTCTCTTAAATAGTAAAACCATCTTGCATTTTACAGAGTAAAATAACAAAGTGCCTGGTCTAGGAGCACGTGGAGAGCTACATTTGCTCATCATTGTATATACTGTACCTACTCCCTATATGTTATGTAAATATGGTACTAAATAAAAATTGTCTTGTCTAACCAACCCTACACCTAAAACTATAATTCTACTAGAAATTATTATCACAAAAGAAGGTTTTTTGTGATAAGAAGGGTGGCTACTTTTGGTTTTTCATAGTAATTATTGAAAAAAGCAGAGAAATAATTTTATTATTTAAAATACAAATTACTACCACTTTTCCGATTATGTATGTGGTGGTTGTTTTGCACAACTGTTTATAAAACATGTGTGAATGATGAATCACCATGACTCTTTATTATGGGGCAAAGCTGTCTTCACTCTGAATTCAGAGTGTCTCATGCTGTTTATCCAAACTGAATTTGAGGGGGTATTTGACCAAGATCTTTGGCGCAGAGCATTTACCTCAAAAATTTTGGCGCACGTTTTTGGCACAGATTGACAAGCTCATAGTTATGGTGCAGTTTTTTTTGGCGCAAGCTTTCTAGTTTTTTTGGCGCACAAATAATAAATGTTTGAAAATCTTTGGTGCAGAGAATTCTGAAATTCACCCTGGCTGTTTATGGCGTTATAAATTCCGTTGGTCATAATCCATTACAGTTTACACTCAACTGATCCAAGGAGAGATGTGTATTATTTCATAACACATAGTTGTTGTGTTGGTATCGAGGATCTACTGTATCATGATTGAAAGAACATGTACTGCAGTAGGTGAATAGGTGATATACAGTACTCACTACTGACAAATACTGTGGGTGAAAAAAAATGACAATATACAGTATGTCTTGACAGTCTCGTTGCAAATATAAGATATTCATGGCCTTGATGAATACTTCCACAGCAAATTAAACGTTCCTACCAATCTATCATGAATTTCTGTCAAAGAAGAAGCTAAACCACTGAAATCTTTCTGAATGTGGCGAAATCTCGCAGAGAGCAGATAGTTTCTTGGCTTGTTTTCGGCTGATAAGGTGTGCCTTCCATCGTCCTTCATCAATATCAAATTAAATCCAGTTTCAGAGGTGGATACGATACATTATAAACATCTTATATTATATAAACATTAGATAATTCGTTTCCTTCGACGGCCATTATGGTTCGACCCAGGCCTCAGATATTTAGCAAGCGGTCATGTATTTCGCGCCTACACGCGCGAAATACATGACCCGTCACGCTTGGTCAGGTATTTCGCAGAGGTCATAAATTTCGCTTGACACCGGATAGGTTTCCGTGCCGGCACGAAAACCTATCCGGTATAGTGTGAACGGAACCTTAATTTCCAAGAAGAAAAAGAAGAAAAGCGACTTGCCTGAAGTAATAGGAGTGTCTAAGTTATCCGCACACTGATACTCCATATGAAGTTGTTTTAACTTCCCTGTACATTGATTGAATGTAAACAAACTGCTGTTGACAGTGATGGCACACGAGATCTGATTATTACATTGATTTTTCACAACACATGCAGCTGGAAGACTGCAGTTAGCATCGCTGTTGTAATTAAATGTCTTTCCATTGCTAAATACTCCATATTCTGCCATCACAACCTCCATCTTTTGCGAGGAAGCACAGTTGACATCACGCATTGTTGCGCCATTCTTCGTCACTGATCCTAAATGTTGTAAGAACATTTTAGCACTACTTTTACTAACCAGAAAGTATTGTCTGGCTATCTGACTGTTTGTCTGTCTACTCCCAAAAATATTGAACGTAGTTTTTAACGTTTCGAGCGAAGGCCATTCGTCAGAGAGAAACGTGACGAAATGAAACGTTTCTCTCTGACGAAGAGCCTTCGCTCGAAACGTTAGAAACTACGTTCAATATTTTCGGCAGTACCCAAACCTTACTCAGCACTCTACTTTTATTTCACTGTCTGTCTGTCTGTCTGTCTGTCTGTCTGTCTGTCTGTCTGTCTGTCTGTCTGTCTGTCTGTCTGTCTGTCTGTCTGTCTGTCTGTCTGTCTGTCTGTCTGTCTGTCTGTCTGTCTGTCTGTCATCCTGTTTGTCTGTCTGTCTGTTCTGTCTGTTTGTTCTGTCTGTTTGTTCTGTCTGTTTGTTCTGTCTGGCTGTCATCCTGTTTGTTTGTTTGTTTGTTTGTTTGTTTGTCTGTCTGTCTGTCTGTCTGTCTGTCTGTCTGTCTGTCTGTCTGTCTGTCTGTCTGTCTGTCTGTCTGTCTGTCTGTCTGTCTGTCTGTCTGTCTGTCTGTCTATCTGTCTGTCTGTCTGACTGCCATCCCGTCTGTCTGTCTGTCATCATGTCTGTCTGTCTGTCTGTCTGTTAAAATTAAAACAAAAAAGTTAAAAACAAAATCGTGCTGCTCGTGTTATTACCTGTCAAAGTTATGAAGTCAGATCCAATGACATCCTTCAACAATTAGGATGGAAAACATTGTCTGAGAGGCGATATATTCACAAGGCTAACACGATGTTTAAAATATTCCATGGTAATGCACCTAGTTATTTGGTGGAGTATTTTACTAAGTCTACTGTGAATAATGCATATGATCTGAGAAATAGAGATAACTGTTTAGTTCTTCCGAAACCACGAACCGAATACCTTAAGAAGAGTTTTCAGTACGCGGGCGCCAAATTATGGAATAATCTCCCACCTAATATCAGATCACAAAATAATTTTAGTACTTTTAAACGAGAAGTAATCGATAATTATTTGTAAATACCCGTTTTATTTCGATCCTTCAAAGTGTAATAATATTATATAGGTAATAGTATTGTATAGTTCCAATTTTAATGTTCTTAGCTAGTGTAGTTTTCAATGTAATTAATTATGTAATTTTTTCGTGTACTTAGTCATTTTTAGAGATCTCGGCTTTCATGTAAAGCAGTTTTTTATAACTGATGATTCCCCGAGAAGAAATAAAGATTCATCATCATCATCATCATCTGTCTGTCTGACTACCATCCTGTCTGTCCGTCTGTCTGTCATCCTGTCTGTCTGTCTGTCATCATGTTTGTTTGTTTGTTTGTCTGTCTGTCTGTCTGTCTGTCTGTCTGTCTGTCTGTCTGTCTGTCTGTCTGTCTGTCTGTCTGTCTGTCTGTCTGTCTGTCTGTCTGTCTGTCTGTCTGTCTGTTCTGTCTGTTTGTTCTGTCTGTTTGTTCTGTCTGTTTGTTCTGTCTGTCTGTCTGTCTGTCTGTCTGTCTGTCTATCTGTCTGTCTGTCTGTCTGTCTGACTGCCATCATGTCTGTCTGTCTGTCTGTCTGACTACCATCCTGTCTGTCCATCTGTCTGTCTGTCATCCTGTCTGTCTGTCTGTCTGTCTGTCATCATGTTTGTTTGTTTGTTTGTTTGTTTGTTTGTTTGTTTGTTTGTTTGTCTGTCTGTCTGTCTGTCTGTTCTGTCTGTTTGTTCTGTCTGTCTGTCTGTCTGTCTGTCTGTCTGTCTGTCTGTCTGTCTGTCTGACTACCATCCTGTCTGTCCGTCTGTCTGTCTGTCTGTCATCCTGTCTGTCTGTCTCAGTCTGTCAGTCAGTCTGTCTGACTGACTGACTGATTGCCATCCTGTCTGTGTGTCTGTCATCCTGTTTGTTTGTTTGTTTGTTTGTCTGTCTGTCTGTCTGTCTGTTCTGTCTGTTTGTTCTGTCTGTTTGTTCTGTCTGTTTGTTCTGTCTGCCTGTCTGCCTGTCTGTCTGTCTGTCTGACTACCATCCTGTCTGTCTGTCTGTCTGTCTGTCATCCTGTCTGTCTGTCTGTCTGTCTGTCAGTCAGTCAGTCTGTCTGACTGACTGACTGATTGCCATCCTGTCTGTCTGTCTGTCTGTCTGTCTGTCTGTCTGTCTGTCATCCTGTTTGTTTGTTTGTTTGTCTGTCTGTCTGTCTGTCTGTTCTGTCTGTTTGTTCTGTCTGTTTGTTCTCTCTGTCTGTCTGTCTGTCTGTCTGTCTGTCTGTCTGTCTGTCTATCTGTCTGCCATCCAGTCTGTCTGACTACACTCCTGTCTGTCTGTCTGTCTGTCAGTCAGTCAGTCTGTCTGACTGACTGACTGATTGCCATCCTGTCTGTCTGTCTGTCTGTCATCCTGTTTGTTTGTTTGTCTGTCTGTCTGTCTGTCTGTCTGTCTGTTCTGTCTGTTTGTCTGTTCTGTCTGTTTGTTTGTTCTGTCTGTTTGTTCTGTCTGTCTGTCTGTCTGTCTGTCTGTCTGTCTGTCTGTCTACACTCCTGTCTGTCTGTCTGTCCGACCGACGTCAGTCAGTAAATAGATATAGAAAATAAAATAAAAAAGGAAGTCTAAATCAAACTTACCAAACGTAAACTTTTGTAAATCCTGGTCACATGTTGTGGTTTTAACTGGATAAGATCCACTGAAAGGTTTTGTTGTTCTGCTGGGAGTGGCACAATATGTTCCATCATATATCTCTAAAGTACCTGACTTATGTCTCAAAGCAAATTCCGGGATTCTAACGAATGCTGCTGTTGCACTTGACAAGTTATGATACACGATGAATCTGTTCTTATAACGATCTCTTTGTCCAGCTGCGTATTTTCTTCCCAAGAAAGTTCCATCCTTTTCAATGTTATGTACAAATGTATCATCGACATAACGAAACTGGGCGTGAGAATGCAAACATCCATCATAAAATCTCACATAATAATAAGCACCCCAGCCTTTTAGGTTTCCATCAAAATAGTTATCCTCAACCTTTAAACAAAGTCCACTTACTGAGTGTTTGATGAAAAAGCCTTGATGACCTTAAACAAAACAATAAATATCATAAAACAAGCTGTAAGTAGTAAATAACGTGACCTGAACACAAGTTCTGATTAGTTAAAATCCGTTTGTCAAAAACTCAAGGTTCAACCTTGTACCTAGAACATTGTCATTGTGCATCCATGGCGAAATGAATAGTGAACGAAATGAATAACGAACTGTAAGTACAAAACAGGGGCGGCGCGCTAAGGTATTAAAGGTATTAGTCTAATACCTTTTTTTCTCCAGATTGAAATGAATTGTAAAATAATATAATTATTCCAAGAACAGAGACGGATGAAAGAAAACAACATCTTTGTTTTTGATTGTTTGATTTCAATTCCGCAGTACCGTACCGTCCTCGCTGATGCGCGCAACAACATTAGCGACTTTAGCGACAAGTGTTTGAAAGGTTTAGACCTCAAGGTATTAGAATCTCAAAACTAATACCTTGGCTTGACAAGAAACGCGGATTTTCGGTGTTAAATTTCACCACAGGTGGTACGCTATTTATATTTTAAAGTCAGACGCTTTACTATTTCGATTTAAAACTGCTTTTATTTCGCAGCGAGAAGTCTGCAATTCTTTTCACTTCATTACATTAACAATATATAACATCTCAATATATAAATCATCCATGTAGTATCGGCTGTATCGCCTATTTCACAAGGAAGAGCTCCCAACACTGGAGTTCAACACTTCAATAATATGGAAACAAAGAGCAATTATTTATAACAATTTTGAAGCTTTGATATGGTGACTAGAACTTATCTGACGAAAGGAAAACCTTCTTGAATCCATATTTAACAAAAAAAAGGCATAAGTCCTCCTTCAAAGGTAAGAACGATGCGAATATTTGTATAACTAACAACGTAATCCTACAAGGTATTAGTTTTGCGATTCTAATACCTTGGCCGCCTGCGTTCGCAAAACGTTGCGCTGATCATATGTATTGTCGGCGCATCACGCAAAGCTACTGTATTCACACGTGCAGCGCATCAGTACTGCTACTGATACTATTAGTCACATCACAGTCTCAGAGTAGACAGATATAATTCCATGGATGTTTCGTTAATTTGGTCGTGAAGTCATCGAACCGCGTAAAATGCTTAGCATTTAGATCTTCATCTCACTTGATTTTTTCAAAAAATATCTTCTGTAGAATGCTGGAAATTGCATTTCAGAGCCTCTAGATTTCAAAATTTTCTGGGGGGGGATACCCCCAGACCCCCTACGTTATATACCACAACTAATACCAAAAAATTTACGCTCCGCGCCGCCCCTGGTACAAAATAACGTAAGATGAACGAACGTTCGGAATGTCTTTCGCTGTTAAAGTGCTTATGAAACGAAAATTAAAAGTTTGTCTCATTTGAAAGTACTTTTGAAATGACAAAGTAACATTAGCCTGCGTAGCTGGCGTTATTAGGGAGTTCGGGCGCGGGCGGTACGCAGGCTAGAGTAACATCTTTTACATTTTTTGATTTCCTTGCTTCGTTGTTGAGATATTTCAGTTTGTTTGATATGTGAAACTAACCAGTGACATCACAACGTGAGTAGTGTCAAAAGGCCGATCCTGGGACAAAGTGTAATGGCCGCCAAAAACATTTTAAAAATTTGTTTGCGACCCCCTCCCCCTGGAATTTTGTTTGACGATCCTGGGACATGTTGCAAAATGGTTGCCAAGTTTTTGGGACTTGGGGTTCGCAAAGGATTCTTGGATATTTGACTTCCGATCCTGGGACAATTTGCAAAATGGTTGCCAAGTTTTTGGGATTGGGGTTTTGGGGATGTTTGGGATATAAAGATGACAAAGGTTTTAAAATTAAATAAATGAATAGCAAAAGGAGTAACTTGTGTCCAGACAGAGAAGAATGTATGTGGGTAGGTTTTACAACATATCCAGGCAAACCACCAAATATTATATACCATAACAAAAGTACACATCCAGAAACAGTTTGCAACTACATACATCCAGGCGAAACAAAAACCCAAATGTTGGTTAGAACTGGAGTTTATGACACAGTTTTTTGAATTGAAATATTTTTTCTGAAAAAAATTAAAAGAATAAGAATGAACTCAAATGAAACAATCAAAAGTTTAAATGAAGAAATTGTTGAACTTAAAGAAATGATTAAAGAAGAGATTGATGACAAAAATGAAAAAATCTTGAGAATAAGGACAAACTCAAATACACTTGAACAAGAAAACACCGAACTTAAAAAAGAAAATGAAAGGCTGACTAACCTTACAAAACCAGTGCACACCATTATTGAACTCTATGAAAATATGGGAAAATTGGACTCAGATCGCATTAATTTTTTAGAAGGAGAACTTGAAGAAATGGAAACAGAGCACAGAAAACTCATTGAAGAAATGGAAACAGAGCACAAAAACCGTATTGAAAAATTGGAAGAATCAAACAAAAAACTTGAAGAAGAAAACCGTTCTTTAGAAAATTTCATCAATATTCATGTTGAAGAAGATGAAGAAGATGAAGAAGATGAAGAAGATGAAGAAGATGAAGAAGATGAAGAAGATGAAGAAGATGAAGAAGATGAAGAAGTTTCCGACGAACTTGGACCCATAGAGCATGACGAGCGGCAACTTAAAGAAAAAGTGTGCGAAAACGAACTCTAAAAACCATTCCAAAAACATAATCAAAAAATAAACAAAAATCTTTAACAAAAATGTTAAAAATTTTGGATACAAAACCCTAAATAAAAATGGTAAAAAAATCAAAATTGGGAAAAAGTGTTATCCACCATCGTCCTGAAAACCACCACTATTTGTGTAGGAGTGTCAAGTGTAAGTTCGAAACACATAGCAAAACAGCATTAAGGTTGCATTTAAAGGTTTCTCATGAAATAACAAAAAATTTTAATATTCTTAACAGGTGTACAACTTGTCTCAAAACATTTAATACCGAAATAGAGGCACGAGATCATAGCAAAAGTCATACAAAAAGAGTAAAGACAAACAGAAACAGATGATAAAAATTTTAAAATCTTTAACAAAAATGTTAAAAATTTTGGATACAAAACCCTAAATAAATAATGAGTTATTACTATGGTTATGGTAGACCAAGAAGATCATTGGCGGAGGATAATTCTGATATAGACAAAAAAATTAAAGACCTTGAAAAGAAAATAAAAAATTTGGGTGTGGAAGAAAACTACAAAACAGTTTTTGATCTTAACATAACAAAAGCTACTAAAACATTTGAAACATACAGTGGAGAGAGAAGACTGATACAAGCACGACAAGGAAACTCTGTTTTATGGCAAGATGACAAAACCGTTGCCCCAACATTTGGCTCAGATGCCATTGGTCCAGGGATAGATTACATTGAAAACACAGGAGGAAACTATATGTTATTTTGCAACACTGAAATGCAGTTTAATGATGTTTCTGTTTTTGTTGTTTGCACTGTTGTTGACACATCTGTTCCTGACGATTGGTGTTATCTTATTGGGAATGATAATGGTAATTATGACAAGTATTTAAGTTTCAAATCATACTCTTACTCCAAATTAATAGTTGGTGGTCAAATGCAAAGCACTAAAAAAATAGTAAACATTGTTGGCCCCCATAGCATCACCCACAAACACCTAATTTCCTGTCATTGGTTGGGAACTGGATCATGTGTGTACATGAATGCTAAAAAGTTGGCAGGATCAGAATTCATATCGGATTTGGCAGATATAGGTAGTCCATTTGGGTCTGTATTTTTAAACAAAAGATTGTCTGGAGCCCCATCAAATAGTACCCAACTAAAAGGGAAAATTTATGGGATCAAAATTGTTCATGGACCATTATTACCTCCCGAGATTGTTAAAATTAACAAGGATATGATGAAGGAATATGGAAACTTCATTTGAAAAACCTGACAAAAACTTTTAAAATCTTTACCAAGATAAATAATGAGTTATTACTATGGATATGATGACCCAGATTATTCTTATGGAGGGGGTGATGGTGCTGACGGAGAACCAGGACCACAAGGTGACACAGGTGCAAAAGGTGACAAAGGTGACAGAGGTCTAACAGGAGCAACAGGACCACAAGGATCAACAGGGGCAACAGGCACAAAGGGGGACAAGGGAGACAAAGGTGATGAAGGTTTGGAGGGGCAAAGAGGTTTGACAGGTGACAAAGGAAACAGTGGAGACAGAGGTGCAATAGGACCAACAGGACCAAAAGGAACAACAGCCCAAAAAGGCGACAAAGGGGATAAGGGGGATCAAGGTCCAAAAGGTCCAAAAGGGGATAGGGGTTTGACAGGCATGGCTGGTACAAATGCTCATAAAAAAGGTGACAAAGGGGATAAGGGAGATGTTGGCAATACAGGACCAAAAGGCGACAAAGGCGATCGAGGTTTGCAAGGAACCAAAGGAGACAAAGGGGATACTGGCATTAGAGGACCACAAGGAAACAAAGGCGACAGAGGTAGCTTTGGAACAGCAGGTGCAACAGGACCACAAGGTCAAAAAGGAGACAAAGGTGACCATGGAACAACAGGTGCAACAGGATCCAAAGGTGACAAAGGCGACAAGGGAGACAAAGGTATGGCAGGAACGGCTGCACAAAAAGGGGACAAAGGAGATCCTGGTGACGATGGCGCGAAAGGGAACAAGGGCAACACTGGGGCAACAGGACCCCAAGGCCCACAGGGTGCCCAAGGCCCACAAGGAAGCCAAGGATCAACAGGACCCAAAGGAAACACTGGAAACACCGGTTCGCAAGGCCCACAAGGACCCCAGGGAACAAAAGGGGACAAAGGAGATCCAGGACCAAAAGGCGACCAAGGAGATCAGGGAGTTCGAGGACTGCCAGGTGGAAAAGGATCAACTGGGTTGAGAGGTCTAAGAGGTTTGAGAGGAGTTACAGGAATTACAGGACCTGCTGGAACTTTTTCGCAGTTGGTAAAATACAAAAAAGATAGTGGAAAAACAAACCATAAAGGAGGGGCATGGGACAACACAAACAACATTAGCACCCTACTTTCATTTACAGCAACCCATGATACAGGAAAATATTTAGTATCATATTGGTTTACACTACAACCCGATGGTCTCAAAATTGACCAACAATCTAAGCAAACTGGTTGGTATGCCTCTTCCTATAGATCATATTTTGACCTAAAAACAAACCTTTACCATGGAAATATTACAGACAGATCAAACAAACTTTCAGGTTTGGAAACCATAACAATGGGAAAAACATACAATGAAAGGGACCCTCACCATATTTTTTGTCAAGGGATTGCCACTATTAAAAAGGGAACCAAAATGTCTTTGCACTCATATTCTGGTTCTGTTGGTGATGACTATACATTCCTGTTTTTCAATGTTTGGGATGTTGAAATCAACCTTCTTAGAATTAGTTAAAAGGGAAATAAAGAATGTTCAAAAACCAAAACACATTATCATCTTTGTTGTACGAAAGTTATAGCAAAGAAAACATTACACATATGGATATTTTCAACAAACGATCATATTCTGTTAAAGATGAAGAGGATCTCCTAAACAAATATACAAAAGCCTACACATTTTTGTCAAGATCCGGAAACTTTAACAAATATCTTTTGGAAAGAACAACAGAAATTGGGCCTATCATTGTTGACATTGATCTTAGCAAAAAACTTAAGGAACCCAAACCATTATACACAGAAAAGAAAGTTTTGAAATTGGCAAAACTTTTTCAAAAAATATTGAAAGAATTTCTTGTAAACCAAACAAACTTGGACTGTTTTGTTTTGGAAAAGCCAGGATATTTTAAAGATGGAAAAACTTACAAAAATGGTTTCCACCTTCATTTTCCACATGTTTGGTTAACACAAAGGGAAAGATTGTACATAAATAAACTTGTACAAGAAAAAACAACAATCCAACTTGACAATGCTGTCATTGCTGGAAACTGGTTTTTGTATGGTTCCAAAAAGAGTCCCGAGTCAGACCCATATCTTTTGAGTTACATTATTGAGGAAAAAAGGGACCATGTGGCAAGTCAATATTCTGACCATGAGCTAATATTTTTACTATCCGTTAGAAAAAAGGAGTACACACCAGTTAACAAACTATCTTTTTTACCAGAGATTGAACAGAAAGAAAAAAGTGGTATTATTATTGACTTTGATAACCACAAACAAAGAGATGAGAAAGAATTACAAAACTATATTGAACAGATTCCAGATGATGTTTCTGAAGATTACACATCTTGGAGATCGGTTGGGTTTGCTTTGTACAATGAAACCCATGGAGAAGATTATGGCAAGGATCTTTGGCACCTATTCTCCCAAAAATGTCCAGAAAAATATGACGAAAGTGAGTGCGATAAATTATGGGAAAACCCTGCTAAAACCAGTTTTTCAATGGGAACAATAATTCATTATGCGAGTTTAATTTCCAAAGAGAAAAGGAAAAGGCAAACAGTAACTTTAAAAAAATATTTGAGAGCTGTTTAAACCAACTTAACAACTAGCTTTCAAACAAATTTTAACTAGTTGTTGAACAAATTTTAACAAAATTCAACAAATCATTAATAAATGGAACCAGAACAAAAACCAGAACCAGAACAAAAACCAGAACAAAAACAGGAGCAAACCATTACAAAAACTCCTCCACCTGTCCATGTCAAAAATCCAAAAAGGGTCGCACAAGGGAAAAAACTTGCTGCAATAAGTAAGGAGGCAAAACTAAGAAAAAAAGCTAGGATGGAAAAGGAGAGAGAGGAAGAACCAAAAGAAGAAAATGGTGTAAGCATTTCAACATCTTGTGCAATAATTGGAGCAGTGGCAGCCTTGATTACCACCTACATTACTTACTCCAAATGGAAGAAAGAGCCAGAAGAAAGTAAAGACAAACCCCAAAAGTCAAAAACAGTTTTCAAGGATCTTTCGAAATATGATCTTTAAATTTTTAATGAAATTCTTTCCACAATTGGAAAGAAATTCAATAAATATGATTGTTAACAGTTATGCAACAGAATGTGTCTTTGGAAGTAAAAACTGGTTTAATATTGGAAAACTAATTTTTTTAATTTCAAAAGGAAGTTATGAAGGTTACAGACTTTGGTTACTATACAGCAAATACGACACCAGAAACTATAACGAAAACCATTGTTATCATTTATGGGCAGATTTTGATCTTTTGATGCCAGACGATTTTGATGAAGATGAATATGAAGATGAAGATGAATTTTTCAATAATTATTAAAATTTTTTCCTAATATAATAAATGAATACAGAGAGAGAAGTTGAATTAGAACCCGGTTATAACCGGTTACACAGAAGTTCAATAACTGGGGAACGGGCCAGGAATGTAATTACTTTCAACCCCAATTCTGCTAATGAGGGAGAAGTTATTTACATCCATATCCCAAAACTTAAACCAGGAACAACATTAGTTCCTGATAAGATGTTTCTCCTGTTCGACTTTAAGAACAAAAACACAAAGTCGTGGTTTAATAACAACCTTGCAAGACAACTCCAAGAACGTTTGGAAGTTAGATTTGCAGGAGAGAAAGTCTATGATAACACAGGAGAGAGTCTTTTGGGGACTTACAAGGATCTTTGGATGGACAAACATGAAAGGGCAAACATGATTGAGGATGGCATCGCGACAGAAAATCAGCGAAAACTTATTTCGAAATCTGATGATGCCTCTTCTGACACATATGCTGCTGTGTATGGTACCAAACAGAGGATTAAGTTGGACAAGATTTTAAAGGATCATGGATTATATGCACCCCACAGTATGGCAAATGACTTGCAATACATTATTACACTACCAAAAGCTACTTCCATCATGAAGGCACAAAGTAGTCAATCTGTGGCTGGTTATTCTTTGGAAAATATCGAGTTGGAGTATGAAACCATTACCAACTTTTCCTTGGTCCAGGAGATCGAATCCTCATACCAAGCAGGTCGAGCACTCTCCTTCGAACATGTAACTTTAATGAAAACCACACCATGGGCTGCAGCTTCAACATTAATTAACGAGACCATCAATCTGCCAAGAAAAAGCATGAAGGCGGTTGTAATGTTGTTTACAAAAGCAACAAGAAGTGGATCTGAAGAATTTGTGTACCCAAACATCGAAAGGGTCAAAATTACTATTGAAGGAGTCCCGAACAGCATTTACTCTCAAGGCATCCCAAAACGAAGATTGTTTGAAGAGGCTGAGCGACTTTTCAGACATACCAATTATCCAACAATCCAAGCTGATGAATTTTTTACAGAAAACCAGTTTGCACTTGTTGTGGATCTTCGATCAATTAATGACAATGCTGTGTATGGCGATGGTACAAAACTTTTGACCACACAATCTGGAATTATGTTGGAAATTAAGAAAAAGGCAACAGCAACAGATTTGAGATGTCATGTTTTCATTCTCTCGGATGGTCTGTTGAAAGTCCAAGGAGGAGCATTCCAGAGTGTTAACTATTAAAACTTTCCAAAATAAATGGAAAACGAAGACCTAAAACCATTTAACATGATTATTGTTGGAATGACGAGTTGTGGAAAGACTCATTATTTGTTGAAAAATTTAGAAGAAAATTACAAAAAAAAATTTGAAAACATAGTTTTAATATGTCCAACTTTTGTATGGAACAAAACATATTTGGAATGGGAACATTTACATGATCCAAGATTTTTTGTCATCCCTTGCGACCAAGATGAGTCTGAAGATTTTCTAAAATATGTTGTTGATTATTGTAAAGGAACCCCAAGTCTAATTATTTTGGATGACTGTGCTTCTGGACAGAGTGTAAAAAACAGGACCAGCGAATTGGTCAAACTTGGTTTTGGAGCAAGGCATATGAATATTAGTACAATAGTTGTTACCCAGCAACTGACAAGCATTTCAAAACCATACAGAGAAAATATTTCAAAACTGGTTACCTTTTACAACCCAAACAGAAAAGATATGCAAGTTATTTTGGATGATTATTTAGACATACCAAAAGAAGAAGAAAAAAAAATAAAAGAAACACTAAAATCAAAAAAATATTCAAAATTAGAGATCAATTTAATCCACCCCTATGACCACAAAATAGTTGAACCATTTGGGGATAACTTAATAAATTTTTGAAGACCAAAAACAATAAATGAGGAACCTAAGAATTTTGTTGAAAAACGGAGAAACAACAATTAAATTTGAAGATCCTTTGATCATTGAAGATACCAAACTAATGGTTAAAGATGCAACAGTTTTTTGGGATTACAACAATTTAACGAGTCCAACTTACGTCATGCATGGAACAAAAAAAGTTAGTTTTTACAATGGGTATTGGACTGTTGGCATGATTATGAGGGTTTTTAAGGAAAATGGAATAAAGGCAGAATTACTTCCTTACAGTTGTAAAATCAGATTATTCCCAACAAAAGATCTTTACCTACACAAACTTGGTCCATTGCTTGGATATTTAGAAACAACAGTAATTAGAGCAGGAGCAAACATGGTCAGCCCAAAAACAGTCAACATAAATCTTGGAATGAAGTTTGTCTGTATATCTTGCGAGATGATTGATGGAACTAGGACATCATTTTCAGGGAAAAGGGATAGAACAGCTGCAGTTCTTCCAATTACAACAAAACAATTGTTGAAGGGGTCAGTCGAAAAATTTGCAAACATTAATTCTGAGGCAATGCTGGACAATGGTGTTTACAACGAACTCAAATTCAAAGTTGACCACAATGTTGGCGACATCCTTCTTGAAATTTTCTTATGTCCACAGAATTATGAGACTCCATAATAAAAAAGATGATTGACCAAAATTTAGAAACCATTAAAGGGGTGCTAAAAGATATGAAAAATTTGAAAATAACTTTAAAAAAAGATGAAAACCAAAATTTGGCAAACTTAAAGGTGGCTGTAAATGATTTGATAGCTGCTTTAAAAAATTATGTTAAAGTAATTGAAATTTCTACTATATTAATAAATGAATAAGAACGAGGTTTTAAATGATTTGTATGAGGCAGGTTTGATAACTGTTGCCGCCGTTGGAGTAAGTATGGTTGTCAAAAAATTAACAGGACAATCCTTAGCAGCCCCAGCAAGTTTTAAAGAAACAGCTAAACTTGGGGTTGCAGTTGCTGGTGGATTGTTTGCCGTAAAAATGGCACAGGACAAGGGATACATACCGAAAAATGTGGATCCAAAGAAATCATAGAGAAAAGACTTGATAAAATTGGGGATCCTAACATGGACCAAAACTTGGCAAAACTTGGCAAAACTTTTTAAAATGAAATTTGAACTGCAATCCCAAACTTCTTTTTTTTAAAATAAATGGCATCAATGATAGCAGGAGGGTTGTTCAATGCAGTTGCCTTTGCTGGTGCTGGTTATTTGTTTCAATCATTTAACAAACATGGTTATGCTGATGAGGCAAAAAGACATAATTTGGCAACAGAAAAACTCCAAAAAGACAAAGAAAAGTTTTTTGAGAATGAAATTAAAAGAAAGGACAAAGTCAGGGAACTACAAGACGAAATTGGGAATGCAAACTACAACATGCAAGATACTTCAAAAGCTTTCCAAGAACTTCATGAAATTTTGCAAGAAGAAAAACCAGTTGAACCAAAACTCGAAGATTATTACCAACCAAACGATGAAATGGAAAAATATATGACCATTACTGTAACACTTCTTGGGGCTGGTGCTGGTTGGTTGTTGGCAGTTGTTGTTTGATTTTTAAAATATTTTAGTAAAAATTTATAACATTTTTTTGTTATAAGTTTTCAGAAAAGTTTTTATGGGATTATTGGCCTGCCTTCCCTTCTTTAATAATTTTTGTGTACTCTTTGCACTTTCTGATACCACTCATCTCCTCTATTTTCAAAACATTTTCAACACTGAGAGCATTCCCAAAAACTTTGAATCCTGTTTGGTAAGGAATGTACTCATTGTTTTTTGGAGAATAGTTTAAAATGTACCTAATCTCATCAAATGTTCTTAATTCTGCTGCAGTTGGTTTTTTTATTTTTTTTAAAAGATCATCTCTTTGGCAAATTCCAATAATGATGAACATAATGTATTTTATGCCAAAATTTTTATCTGAAACCAAACCCAAACCTTTAAGAAGTTCCTTTGTTTTAAAAAAAAATTTCATAATTTCGTACCCAACAATTTTCTCTTCCTTTGGGAATAGTTTCCAAAACATTTTGGTATAATTTTTAAGGGGAAGTGGTAAGTTTTGTTCTCTGTGGTTAAAACCATGTAACTTTTCCAAAATCAAACCACATTTCCCACAAATTATGAATCCTTCAATTTCATCCCTTTTTGCCTTACAACATCTGGTTTTGTTTTTGTATGTTTCGAGTTCCAAAAGACTTTTGTTGAAATCTTTTGGTTGTTCTTCTTCGGGGATTTCAATGATTGGAAAGTTTGAAATATTAAATTTTCGAAATGACATTGCTCTCTTTTTATTAAATTAATCTCGCTATTCCTTTAAATACCAAGAAAACAGTTCCGATTGAAGCCCCAAAAACTTCTGGCAATCTAATGTCGCTTTTTTCAACATTTTCAGGAGTAAATATTCCTGGCTTATATTTGCTTCCACTAGTTTCAATGGGTTTTAAAGTCTCTACAGGTTTTAAAGGTTCTACAATAGGTTTTAAAGGTTTGCCAATATCTTTGCCAATATTAAGATGTCTGTTAAGCCCAAGAGTCATTTTTGTTGTAGCCAGGGTAAGAACATTATTGAATCCACTAATTGGATTAATAAGAATTCTCATGTCTGACGGGATCAAAATTAAACCAGGACTTATCGCAAAATTTAAAACAACATTTGTGGATTTGATGGCCTGCCTCATATTCGAAATGGAAACAGTAATGTCATCCTGGGCTATTGTGTCTTCCATTAACTTTTTAAACACTTCTTGTGTTTGTAAACTTTTAGCACCTTCGCCAACAATGACCCATCTTGTTTTTGCTTGTGCTCCCAAAACACAGTAAACAAAAGATTCTAGGGATTGTTGGAATAACTTTTGACCCAATAGTGTCAACCCATTGGAATCTTTAGGTACGAAATGTTTGAAATCATCGGGATGCCTTGAACCAGCTGAAACCAGTTCCTCATATGTGTTTACTCTTCCATAACTTTCTTTTGTTAAATTTACATATCTAACTTCGTATCCAAGGTCTTTCATGTCTTGTGTAAATTCTTTCGCACTTTGTGTGGAATTACTTATTTTCTTTTCCCAAACGTCGTTGGGATTGTGTTGCAAAATTTTTATGACATCTGCTGTTAAAAACCTTCTAAGTTTGTTTGGATGTTTTAAAAACCTCCTTACCTGAAAAACATAATGATAATGGACAATACTTGTTAAAAAAGAAGACCGAAATCTCTTAAAATTATTTTGGAAATGCTTGTTAGAAATACCGCACAAGTAGCTTGCAACATAACTGGCAGCAATAGCTGTAAAATATGGAATAGTGAGGAAATCATTTATGCTTGGATTCCTTGTTTTCATTGGCTGTTGAAATGTTAAATCGATGGGATTCAAATTTACAATGAAGTTTTCTCTTTCGTTTGCAAATATGGTAATCGTGTTTATGTTTACAGAAGCCTTTTTTTGTTTGGAAAATTTTTGGACTGTCCCAAAAACGTCCCACTCCTTTGGCCATTCTTTAGATTCTGTCATTGTTTATTTTGGGGACTTTTGGTAAAAAAATATTGGCAAATGTTGGCAAATCTTTTAAAACTTTTGGAAATAAATGGAAGATAAACTTTTACTTATTGATCTTGAACTTCGAGATATTTACTACAATCCTGTAACTGGTTACCAATCTATGGAGAAACTTTACCAAGCTGCTGTTAAAGAAAATCCTTCAATAACTCGAAAACTGGTTAGAGAATGGTTGCACAGCCAAAAAGTTTTTACATTGCACAAACCCATCAAAAAACCAAAAAAATACCAGAAAACATTTGTTAAAAATCTTGCTGACCAAATGCAAATGGACTTGGTGGATATGGCGAAATTTGGTTCTGAAAATAATGATCAAAAGTGGATATTGACAGGTATTGAAATTTTGTCAAGATTTGGTTTCGCTGTTCCTGTCCACAGAAAAAGTACTGTCGCTATGGTGCCTGGTGTTAGCAAAATGTTGGAAGAATTTAAGAAAAGATTTGGAAAATATCCAGAAACAGTCCAGTTTGACGAGGGAAAGGAGTTTTACAATGTTGGTGTAAAAACTCTTTTGAAATCTCTAAACATAGAATATTTTTCATCCAGATCCCACAGAAAGGCTGCACTTGTAGAAAGGTTTAACAGGACTTTAAAAACCAGGATGTGGAAATTTTTTACTTTTAAAGGAAACAAGGTGTGGTTAAATAGTCTTGACAAATTTACAAATAGTTACAACAACACAATCCACAGTACTATTAAAATGAAACCCAAAGATGTCAATAATAGCAACCAATCCAAAGTTTTCTTTGCCCTGTATGGGATCCCCCCTCTTGAATCCCAAGTAAACCCAAAATTTAAAGTTGGGGATCATGTTAGAATCCAAAAGTACAGAAAAAACTTTGCAAAGGGTTATGATCCAAATTTTACAGATGAAATTTTTACTGTGTCAGCGGTTTTCAGAGGAGTTCCAGTTATGTATAGAATTCGGGATAAGGAGGAGGACATTATGGGAAAATTTTATGGTGAGGAGTTGGTTAAAGTTGTTGGGGGACAAACATAAATAAATAATGGCTGATAATGAAAACATTGGAGAACAACAGGAGCAAGAATCCATGGAAATGGATGAAATGTCAAAAAAAACACCGCTAAAAAATAATGATAGATACATTGATTTCAATGAATCTTATGAAAGTTACATAGATGCTTTCGACTTTGATCCATATGATACCACAGACGAAAACTACAGAAACCTAAAAGGAAAAATTAAAACCGAAACCACAAGAACAAAAGAGCCAGTTAAAGATTTTGAAGCCAGACTTGGGGAGTGGATAGGAAAGCTAAGAGCAAACAATAGATCAGCCGCCACCAGAGAAAAAACGAAATTTTTTAGGAACAGATTGGGGTTTCCAGTTGCAAAAACCTATGGAAAGGGCAACACAGACTTAATAGCCCAAAGTTCATTATTTGCCGATCCACAAAACAGAAGGGAGCCTGGAGGAGTTTCATTCAAAGGTTTCAATGTTCTTGTTAAGGATGAAGAAAACCGTGGCAAATTCAGGTTTGCTAAGCTGGAAAATTTCCCATTAAACGAAATTAAAACAGCTAAAAATGTATTAAAAGAGTTCAACCAAATGTACCTGCAAGCACAAACAGAATATCAACAATCAGCAGATTATGTCGCCGCAAAACAAACAGGTCTCAAACCAGAAAATATTAGTTTTGAAGATGTTACAAACATTCGCGAAAATGTTGCTGAAAATTTGCGAGATGAAGTAACAATAGGGATGGACAACATTGAAGTAAATGATAATGGAGATATTGACGAAGTTGCTGGTGATGGCACTCTTCGAAACCTTGTTGGAACTTTAAGGTCAACAGATTTAAATGCTGTTGAAATTAACCAAAAGTTCTGGAAAGATACAGCAGACAAAGAAACAGATCCAGTAAAAAAAGCAAAGTTCAGAGAGGTTGAGGTTGAATGTAGGTTAAGAGCAGAAGAACTCAGACTGTTGTACAACATGCCACCAGAAACTGATTATGTCAGAAATTTGCTTAGGGATCATGTACTATCCAAATTTGAAAGGTTTAAAGAATGGGCAAAAAATAACATGGGAGCAACAGCAGCCATCGCCATATCCATTGCAGGAATCATAACAACTGTTGTTTTGGCTGGAGGAAAAGGGGTGGCAGCTGCTGCAAAGGCAACAGGAGCACTTGGTAAAGCATTAGCAAAACTTGGGAAACTTGCTTGGCCTGTATTGGCACCAATTCTTAGCATATTGGCAACTGCATTGTCATGGGGTGCAAAAGGATTAGCATGGTTGGCAAAAAATTTGTGGGTCCTTGCAATAGCTTTGACATATTTTGTTTACACAGAATACAAAAACTATAAGAAAAAATAAACATATAATAAATGAATACAGAATACGCAACAATGAATGACGAAAAAAATGAAGAACCATTTAAAGATCCGCAAAACTTAACACTTAGGGAAGACTTAATTCGCCTATCCTTTGCAAAGGAGATCAAATATTCTGAAGCATATCTGAAAAAAGCGTCAATGACCCAACTTGAAAAAATTAAGCTAAATTATGAAAGAACTCAACTTGACAAAACAACTTCTTTGTTAACAGAAACCCTTGTAACCAAATTTTCAGAATTATTGGAACAACTAGATTTGGTACAAGATGACGAAAAACTTGATGCCGAATTATCTTCAAATAAACTTTTTTGCGATGACGTTAGGCCCTTGGTTAGAAAAATTTCGCCATATATTCCAATGATTGGTTTGCTAACTGGAGGCATCATTATTGCGAAACATGTTTGGGACAAGGGAGGAACTAAGCCAAGCCAAAATAAAAATGAAACAGTACAGAATGACGAAAATTCTAATGAAAATGACAGTGGTGGCAATTCTGTTGATTCCAATAACAGTTGAACTAATACTAATTAAATTTCTTCTGTTTTCATAATTTTGTTAGGATATGAAAAAAATAAAACAAATGGGAAACTCAAAGTCAAAAGAAAAATATAATAAAAATCATATTACAAAGAAGGGCTTCCAATTTGGTCTAAGTTTTGGCAGGGAAGATTTGGTTATGGAAGGCAATGTTCAAATAGGGTGGACAAACAAAACAGTCAAAAATTACACAAAGGTTTCTAGTTGCAAAAAATCGTCATCTGTGGAATCTTTAACAGAAAATAAAATAAATGATGATAATGATAACAAAAATCCAAAACTGGTATCGACAAATTCAACGGCAGAGGATGGAAAGGAGAAACTTAATCCTTGAGAAAAAGTGGGTTCAACATGAAAAAGACCGATGGGTGCACAATAATGTAAGAAATGAACATTATTATTGAAATTGAATTTTAAAAATTTAAAAAAAAGTATAATAAAAGAACATGAATCCAATTATTAAAGTTATCATAGAATTTCAAGACCAAAATGAAGACACTGCTGAAGCCTCGCAAAAACCCCAAACAGAAAAAAAACTAAATGAGGAAATTAAACTTTTGCAAGAAGTACTCTACAAAAAACTAGAAATTCGAGAGCAACAACACAAAACCCCCATACACAGGGAGATGCTAGCATCCATGGCATCATTCAGAGGAGTCAAAAACACATCCTTCCTAACAAAAAAAACACTTTGTGAGAAACTTGACATTCCAAACATTCCAAACAAACCTGTGGGCCACAAACATTTCAGAGACTTTGGACCTGTTAAAATCCTATTTACAGCTTTAGAGGGCGGAGAAGAAGTGATGTTTGAAAGTATGACCCAAGCAGCCCAGGCTTTAAAAAAAACAAGTGTTTGCAGCATTTACACCATTGTTAGAAACAAAAAAAATGTTTTTTACAATGGAAAACTCTGGACTGTAAGCAGAGTAGAAACAAAATAAAAACCATACCAAACACAAAACCAAAATCTCTTATTTTAAAAATAAGAAATTTTAAAAGAAAACCACTATAATAAACAATGACATATACAAAAAACCTTGAAGAACTCAAAAAACTTTTCCAAATACGAATGCAACTTAGAGAAGGTGCAAACAAAAGACTTCAAACAATACGAGAAGAAACACTACCACAACCATCCCTCAAAGAACTAAAACAAATAGGTAGTAAAATGGGTGTCAAAGGCTCCTACAAACTCAACACAAAAACACTGTGCGAAAAAATGAACATCCCACTAGTTAAAAATGAAGTTTACGATAAGTACCACAGAAATGTAATAAGAACACCAGTTAAAATAACATTTACTTCTGCTGCTGGCGAAACAATAGAGTTCCCAAGTATTTACAGAGCTGGACTATGTTTAAAGAAAAACCCAAGTTTCATTCCTTATTACATTAAAAAAAACAAGGAAGTTTCGTACAATGGAAAACTATGGTCAATTAGTCGTTAAAAATTTTTAAAACCACATACATAAACAGGACTCTATACTGTTTTCTTGTCATTCCTTTTTAAAATTCTATCCAAAGTTGGATAGAAATTTTTTCATGAAGTTTTCAGAAAAAGAAGTTTTTGGTTTAAAGAAATAATTTAAAATTTTTTTCATACACTAACTAATAAAGGAATGACGAAACAAACTAATGATCCCAAATTATTAAAGATTAGGGAGAACGCACGTCTCAGAAAACAGAGGCAGCTGCAGAGAGATAAGGAGATGAAACCATTTAAACCTGAAAGACTTGCCATGCTCCAGGAAAAGGAAAAGGCAAAGGAGTTAAGGAAGGAGGAAAAACTTATTAACCAACAAGATAGGTTAAAAGATGATTTAACTAAGTTTCAACAAAGACTTTCAAAAAATTAGAGAAGAAGGAACAACAAAAATGGACGAGAGAGATCAGACAGGAAGAAGCAAGACGAGACAAAACCAAGTGGGACAAGAGGTGGAAAGGGGCTGGCAAAAAACTAGCCAAAACCAGACAAATTCTTGGTAACAAACTATCAAAAATTTTCAGAAAAAAGACCAAAGCCAACAAAAACCTCAGACAGACAGAACCAATTATGATTAAAACCTTTGCAAATGGGAAGGCGGCTTTGTATGAAATCTCGGGTCAAAACTACAAAGATCCAATAGTCTTTCTGGAACAAACAACAGCTGGGGTTGAAAATCTCATAAATGGTATCGAAAACTCTAAAAAAGTCAAGACAACACTCATCTGTAAACTTGTCCATTATGATTATGTGGAAGGACTTGAAGAAGTGGATCTTTTCTACTTTGGATCCAATATGAAAGCCATGACAACCGAGGAAGACGTAACGGAACTGTACAAGGAAGCAAAAAGGGAGATGCTGGAAAACTTAGCAGCACATCAGAAAAAAGGTTCGGGATGGTCCATAAGATCAGTCGAGTCCTTACATATTTCAATAACTAAGTACAAACCTTTAAATGGTAAAAAGTACCAGCAACTTCCAAAATTCATTAAGGACAAAAAAGCAATCATCAACCCACAAAACATGAATGATGACTACTGTTTCCTATATGCTGTTGCCATTGCCGAAACTTTGGAAAAAGAACCAAATGCTCAAAAACTTGGAACATTGCCACTATCCATTAAACTAATGGTAGAAGAATATGACGTCACGGGCCTAACTTTTCCCGTCAAAATTAAGGACATCTCAAAATTTGAAAAGCTTAACAAAATAGGTGTAAATGTTTTGTCCTATGATGCCGAAATTAAAAAGGTTTACCAAATGCAAATTTCAAGGTCTGAACATGACAAAAGAGTTAACCTATTTTGGTGGAATGACCATTTTAGTTGCATCAAGGACAAGGGAAAGCTTCTAACAGACCAAAATGACAACCACCAACACAAAAAGTTCTTTTGCGACTTCTGTTTAAACCCTTTTGAAACAGAGGAGATATTAAATGAGCACGAAACTATTTGTAGAACCCATGACGCCCAAATCCAGGAATACCCAAAAGAAGGTGTCGACAATATCATGGGATGGAGTGGTAAAGATTTCAAAAAGACTCAAGATGTCCCATTCATCATAGTGGCTGATTTCGAATGTATGCTGAAACCTTTAAGAACTCAAAAAAATGATGAGTCAAAAAGCTATACCCAAAAATACCAAGAACACATCCCAATTAGCTATGGTTTTAATATCATATGCTCTGACCCATCTGTGTTTCCTGGCAAATATGTAAGCCACACAAAACAGTATGATTTTGAAGATATTGGTCAAATGTTTGTTGAGAGCTTGGAAAAAGAAGCAAAAAAGATTTGGCACACATATCTTAAAGAACCAAAGAAAATTATTATGACAACAGAGGATGAAAAAAACTTCCAAAATGCAACAACTTGTTATGTTTGTGGTGGAATGTTTGTTAACAAAAAACTTAAAGATTTGAACCCAAAAAGTCTGTGGAAGTCCAATAAGACTACTCCAAAATCCAAAGTTAGAGACCATGACCATTTAAATGGTAAATACCGGGGAGCAGCCCATAACGACTGTAATTACTCAATGGCAAGTGCGCGACACATTCCTGTTTTGTTTCATAATTTTAGTGGTTATGATAGTCATTTGTTAGCAAAATATTTGGGGTTATCAAATGGTCCCATTGGTTGCATAGCAAAAACTGAGGAAGAATACATCAGTGTCAACAAAAAACTCTGGATGGATGGCGGTATGAAAAAGGATCCAAAAACAGGCATACTTAAAAAGAAGTGGGTGCCCTTGGAACTACGATTCTTGGACTCTTTAAAATTTATGTCAAGTTCTTTGGCAACATTAATGTCAAACTTACCAAATGACGAGTTCCATTACACTGAAAACGGTTTTAAAGACCATCCAAAAGAAAATGTGGACCTGTTGAAACAAAAGGGTGTGTTCCCGTATGAGTTTTTGGATAGTTCAAAAAAGTTGGACTATCCACAACTTCCACCACACGAAAAGTTCCATTCCAGACTTACAGGAAAAAATGTTGACATTGAAAATTACAAACATGGACAAAATGTTTGGGAGAAGTTTGGATGTAAAAGTTTAAAGGATTACATGGAACTATACCAAAAAACAGATGTGTTGGGACTCTCTGACGTCATCCAAAGTTTCAGAAAGATGTGCAAAGAAACTTACAAACTTGACCCTATGTGGCACTACACAACTCCAGGACTGGCTTGGGATGCCTTGTTGAAAATGACGGGTCAAAAGTTGGAGCTCCTAACAGACCCCAACATGTATCTCATGATCGAAAAAGGCATTCGTGGTGGGATCTCTACAATAACTCATCGATGCGCAGAAGCCAACAACAAGTACATGGAAGAATATGATCCCGAGAAAGAAAGTGTTTTCATTCCATATCTTGACAAAAATAACTTATATGGTAATTCAATGATCCAACCATTGCCAGTCGAAGGGTTCGAATGGGTTTCAGAAGATGAGTTCAAAGACTGGAAAAACTATTTAACAACAAAAGACAAGGGGTGTTTTTTAGAAGTGGATCTAAAGTATCCAGAAGAACTTCATGACCTCCACAACGAAATGCCATTTGCAGCCGAAAGAATGATGATCAACAAGGTTGAAAAGTTGGTACCAAACCTAAATAACAAGAAAAACTATGTGGTACATTATGAAGCCTTGGAACAATTTTTGGCGAATGGGTTGGAACTAACAAAGATCCATAAAATTATATCATTTACTGAAAAAGCTTGGATGGAGCCCTACATCATGTTAAACACAAAATTAAGAACAGCAGCAAAAAATGACTTTGAAAAGGATTTCTTCAAGCTCATGAACAACTCTGTGTTCGGTAAAACCATGGAAAACGTCAGGAACAGGATTGATGTTCGACTGGTGTCATTTGATGACCAACTTGAAAAATTGGCAAAAAAAACAACTTACAAAGGAAACACCATATTTACAGACAATTTGGCAGCAATCCACATGAAAAAAACCAGAGTAAAATTAAACAAACCCATCTACTTAGGAGCTGCAATACTGGACAAAAGTAAAGTATCTATGTATGACTTCAACTACAATTATATTAAGCCAAAATATGGGGATAAGGCAAAGCTGTTATTTACAGACACCGATTCCCTGTGTTACGAAATCAAAACTAATGACTTCTTCAAAGATATTTCCGGAGATGTTGAAACCATGTTCGACACTTCAAACTTCCCAGAAAACCATCCAAGCGGCATCAAAAGAAAAAACAAAAAGGTCCTTGGAATGATGAAGTCAGAAACTGGTTCCAAACAAATCTCAAAGTTTGTGGGTTTGAGATCAAAAGCATATGTTATCAAAATGGCTAAGGAAAAAAATCCAGTAACTGGGTTATGGGAAGAAACAGAGGACAAAAAGTGCAAAGGAATTGCAAAGGCTGTCATCAACAACAAAATCAAATTTGATGATTATCTAGAATGTTTGTCAACAGGAAAAAACATATTAAGAGGGATGAACACCTTTAGAAGTACCAAACATACCATCCACACCATTCATGTAAACAAGATTGCACTAAATTCTGAGGATGACAAAAGAGTTATTTTAGAAGATGGTATTAGCACTTTGGCCATTGGCCATTACAAGACTTTGTAAATTAAGTTCAAAATATGTATTCAAAATAAGAATACAAATTTTTGTGGATGTTTTTCAGTTTTTCTTGTTTTGTGGTTTACTGTATGGATTCCAGTAATGCAAACATTTTTTGAGCATTTTTCAGTGTTTGTCTTCCAGCTTTTAGGGTTGGTCTGGCTGGGGTATGTTTGGACTTTCCAATTTTGGTTGTCTCTTTCATCCATTGTTTGGCCTCTGCTCCTTCATCAACTTTAACATTTGCATAGTGGTTTTTTGCATAGTCTGTTTGATCCAACCGGTGGTTTTTCTGTTCTCGTAATTTTTGTCGAAGTTTGATTTTCAATAATTCTTTGTTTGGATTCATTCTTATTTTTTTTAAAATTTTTTAAAATCTAAGAATGATTCAAAAACTTGGCAAACCCCAATTCCAAAAATATCCCAAACATCCCCAAAACCCCAATCCCAAAAACTTGGCAACCATTTTGCAAATTGTCCCAGGATCGGAAGTCAAATATCCAAGAATCCTTTGCGAACCCCAAGTCCCAAAAACTTGGCAACCATTTTGCAACATGTCCCAGGATCGTCAAACAAAATTCCAGGGGGAGGGGGTCGCAAACAAATTTTTAAAATGTTTTTGGCGGCCATTACACTTTGTCCCAGGATCGGCCTTTTGACACTACTCACGTGCATAATGACTTACTGGGAAAGGTTATATATCTTTGCTATTATTAAACGGAATCAGTTGAAAATGTATATTTTTGTTGTTGTAAGGGAAACACACACAAATAATTGCTTCGAAGTGATTCCGTCTCATAATAGAAAAGATATATAACCTTTCCCAGTAAGTCATTATGCACGTTGTGACGTCACTGGTTAGTTTCGCTTATAAAACAAACTGTGATATCTTAAAAGCAAAGCAAGGAAACATAAAACTGCAAAAGATGTTACTTTGTCATTTTAAAAGTACTTTCAAATAAGACAAACTTAATTTTCGTTTCATAAGCACTTTAAGGTCCATAGTGAAAACGCGTGAAACAACACATTCGGTAATCACATTCTTTAAGGTCCGTAGTTAGACCTTTAGGATATGTGCTGTAAAAGTTACATAATTTTTGTAACTAGTTACAGTTACAGTTACATCGTTAGAAAAGTAACTAGTTACCGATAAAAGTTACAATGAAAAAAAAGTAACTAGTTACAGTTACAAAGTTACTTCAAACATTTTGTAACTAGTTACAAAGTTACATTCCTTTGTCCGTGTTACTAGAATCAACAAAGAAATTACTGGTTTTTAGATGCCAGTACCATAATTATGTTTTTACAGCTACTTAAATGCCTAAATATAGTTGTCACTAAGCAGAAATAGTCAAATGTGTACATAATGTACCTTTATTATTATATCAAAATCATTTTTATCAAGAAAGAATGACATCCTCAACTGAATATCAGTAACTATAGTCACATTTTTTAACCAAATATTGTATCTATTTCCAGTTCTTTAAAAAAGTAACTAGTTACAGTTACTTCTTCAGAAAAAGTAACTAGTTTCAGTTACAGTTACTTAAAAATGTAACTAGTTACTGTAACTAGTTACTTGTAACAAAGTTACTCACAGCACTGCCTTTAGGATATGTGCAATAGACAAACCAGGCGGGAAACGAAGTTGTAATAGGAATATCAAAGCCCAGCAAAAAAACACGAAGTAGAGGCAAAAGAAAATCACTATTTACACGAGTTTAAAGCCGGTTTTCCACAATGCGGATCTGTTTTTCCGCCAGCAGCCATCTTTGCCTTGTTAATAAAAAGCTAGATTGTTATAGTCTATTATACTGTGTCTAACACCAGACTATTTTACTGTGTCTAACACCAGACTATTTTACTCTGTCTAACACCAGACTATTTTACTTTCTAACACCAGACTATTTTACTGTGTCTAACACCAGACTATTTTACTCTGTCTAACACCAGACTATTTTACTCTGTCTAGCACCAGACTATTTTACTCTGTCTAACACCAGACTATTTTACTCTGTCTAACACCAGACTATTTTACTCTGTCTAACACCAGACTATTTTACTCTGTCTAGCACCAGACTATTTTACTCTGTCTAACACCAGACTATTTTACTCTGTCTAACACCAGACTATTTTACTCTGTCTAACACCAGACTATTTTACTCTGTCTAACACCAGACTATTTTACTCTGGCTAACACAAGACTATTTTACTCTGGCTAACACCAGACTATTGATTGATTGTTATAGCCACGCGAACAACGTTTTGATGTTCTATTTCAGTTCCTTTCAGCATTATTTATTCACACAGTCAAGCAAACGAATGCGTATCGAAGCGAGTTCAACAGTTTTTCAGCCCGCTTTGCCGAAAAGAAACGATCATGGACATTTTCATCCCGCTGTGATTACATATGGACCCGGATGCTTATTCAGGAAATACGATATATTACTCATTGTATTCAAATTAAAACGAAGCCACCTGAAATATGAACCATGTTCAGACATACTTTATATATAGTCGCAAGCAATATCTGTCTCATTGCTTTATAGTAATCACCGAATATATATCATAGGCTTATAAT
>JAWNZC010000066.1:267500-322500 GCA_035771165.1 Paragorgia papillata | reverse complement strand
TTAAACTAAACCGATTCTTCTTTGGAAATTCAGCTTATGCGAGTTTTTAAACTAATAACTGTGTTATTCTAAATGATTCATGATGTAATTGGAAATTAGATGATAGAGTTGGGCTAACTCATCTCACGAAATTATTTCTTCGGCTATTAAAAATATTTGAATCAACTTTAAGATTCGTTTGCATCTAAATTAAAGCGACTATAAAATTTAAAAGGATATTGGCGTTGTTTTAATGAACAGACCCAATTCTTCTATGAAAAGCATATCTAATCTTAACTTCTTCTATGAAAAGTACATCTAATCTTAACTTCTTCTATGAAAAGTACATCTAATCTTAACTTCTTCTATGAAAAGTACATCTAATCTTAACTTCTTCTATGAAAAGTACATCTAATCTTAACTCCTTCTATGAAAAGTACATCTAATCTTAACTTCTTCTATGAAAAGTACATCTAATCTTAACTTCCTCTATGAAAAGTACATCTAATCTTAACTTCTTCTATGAGAAGTACATCTAATCTTAACTCCTTCTGTGAAAAGTACATCTAATCTTAACTTCTTCTATAAAAAGTACATCTAATCTTAACTCCTTCTATGAAAAGTACATCTAATCTTAACTCCTTCTATGAAAAGTACATCTAATCTTAACTCCTTCTATAAAAAGTACATCTAATCTTAACTCCTTCTATAAAAAGTACATCTAATCTTAACTTCTTCTATGAGAAGTACATCTAATCTTAACTTCTTCTACGAGTAGTACATCTAATCTTATCTTCTTCTATGAAAAGTACATCTAATCTTAACTTCTTCTATGAGAAGTACATCTAATCTTAACTCCTTCTGTGAAAAGTACATCTAATCTTAACTCCTTCTATGAAAAGTACATCTAATCTTAACTTCTTCTATAAAAAGTACATCTAATCTTAACTCCTTCTATGAAAAGTACATCTAATCTTAACTCCTTCTATGAAAAGTACATCTAATCTTAACTCCTTCTATAAAAAGTACATCTAATCTTAACTCCTTCTATAAAAAGTACATCTAATCTTAACTTCTTCTATGAGAAGTACATCTAATCTTAACTTCTTCTACGAGTAGTACATCTAATCTTATCTTCTTCTATGAAAAGTACATCTAATCTTAACTTCTTCTATGAGAAGTACATCTAATCTTAACTCCTTCTATGAAAAGTACATCTAATCTTAACTTCTTCTATGAGAAGTACATCTAATCTTAACTCCTTCTATGAAAAGTACATCTAATCTTAACTTCTTCTATGAAAAGTACATCTAATCTTAACTTCTTCTATGAAAAGTACATCTAATCGTATCTTCTTCTATGAAAAGTACATCTAATCTTAACTTCTTCTATGAAAAGTACATCTAATCTTAACTTCTTCTATGAAAAGTACATCTAATCTTAACTTCTTCTATGAAAAGTACATCTAATCTTAACTTCTTCTATGAGAAGTACATCTAATCTTTTCTTCTTTGAGGAGAGCATTGATTACTGTAAATATGACAGATTCAATATTTTGTTGGCATTGTAATTACGATATTTTATTTCTTTATGTTTCTCTACCGCTAAATGCGCGTAAAAAGTTTCTTTAATTCTATAAGCTACATGATAATTCTAAAATAAAAAAAAGACTTGAGTGTTACCACAAACATTTCTAGCGTTTTGAACGCTTTTCACCAAATATACGTGCCATAAAAACACTCTTTTTAAGGTTACGTAACACCTTGGAGTAGTGCTTTGCGAAAAATGCAACTGCGCGTTGAGTTTAAAAGCAATCCAATTCAAATTTTTACAGTTTATAGCAAAATGATTGTAGAATTGGACAGTTGATTTACAATTTTGAAAAGTATTTAAACTTGTTTTGTTTTGACAAAATTCTGAAAACGCATTCGCTTTGCGCCGCGACTTTTGTTGAACTACAGTTTCAATCAAATCATGTAAAAATAGTTTTCATTGAAACTCAACTAGCTGTTCTACAAAAGTGTGTGCGGTAGCTATGGTTTTTTTTTTGTTATTTTTGAGATATAAGGCATTCTTTTGCAACCTCAGTTAAGTGGCGTGCATACCATGAATCGTAGTCGATTACTCAGAAATGAAAAAAAAATCGTATAGCTACCGCACAAACTTTTGAAGCTCTTATTGTCTCCGAGACATTGTGAAAATTTGAAGAAAATCGGCCAAAACCCGTGTTCAACAAAAGTCTTTGAATACGGCAGTTTAGCTGAAATTTAAAGCTGAAGAAACAAGCCTTGGAACATTTAAATTTCGCGGGAAAACAGAGCTGCTTGCAATTTTCATCGCTAAATATCTTAATGGTGTAACGTAACCTTAAACAGTTGGTTTCACCAAAGATTGATAGGTATTTTGGTCTTGTTCTCTTTTGCTAAGATCCAATGCTGCGTAAGCGCTGGATTCGATGTTTTCATAGTTGGAGTCAGGAGAAGAAGGATTTTGTACTTCATCATAAATGCCATCGCGAAATGCTCTGTTTTCAACATTTACCACTGAATCCTTTACGCAATGCTGCAGCTTTGGACGACGCAAGCATACATAGATTACTACAACAATCAAAACAGCAATAATGACCAAAGAAATGGATATCACGACATATACAACTGTTTTTGAAAATCCTTCGTCGCACACTTGACATGCAGTACAAGTTGAAGCGTCTAAAATACAGAAACAATTACATGCAGTTGCAATTATAGTTTTAATAATACTCTCAATAATATCAGCAGATACTTGAAAGCAAAGAGTTGATTTATATTTTCTATTACATAAGTTTTGATTAGATTTCCAATCTACAATAATTTCCCATAAACCAAGTATATTGAATTAATGACGGAATGGTTATATTTTTGGGTTTCACCCACGTGACCGACAGCCATATTGGATTGCTAAAACAATAGGAAATTTGTGAATAAGAATAGAGCTAAATCCCAATGAGATTCATTTAGGACACAAATATGGCCGCCGTTTTATTGTTTTGGGGCACAAATATGGCCGCCGTGACGTCACGTGAAAGCCACCAATTGACCTGTTGTCTTGTCTATATATTTATATATTTATTAATTTACAGATTTACATATTTACAAACATATATACTTACATACTTACATGTTTGCTTGTTTACTTGTTTACTTGTTTACTTGTTTACATGTTCACATGTTGGCATGTTTACTTGTTTATATATTTATAGATTTACATATTTACATGTTTACATACTTACATACTTACATACTTACATACGCATGTTCGTATGTTCGCATGTTCGTATGTTTTATATTTATATATTTCCTGTCCGAATTGCTCTTTTGTATTTTATATTGGGTAACCATGCCAGATAATTTTATTCACTTCTGGGGAAACCCTCGGACAGGGGTGGGTTAGTTAAATTTTACCATGTCATAATGCAATAAATCACTTTGTTATATATCAAGTGTCAAAGTCCGTTTTTCCAGCTCTCTGATTGGGCGAGCGGTCCTCGCGTGACGGTCCGAAAATCCTGATGTTTCCCGCATAACCCATGACAGCGGGTAACATTACATTTATTTTTCCCTAGGGAAAAATATCAAAACCAGAAGTAGATGGTCAGGGTCAGTTTGTCTTTGTTTTCTCCAGGTTTTCCTCAACATTTTTGTTGTCATTTAACTCTTGATATATAACAAAACACTTATTTACTGGTACCTCGTGAAAACAGTGTATTTTGTGCCCCCTCGACTGCTCGTTGTTGCACTCGGCTTCGCCTCGGGAAACAACGGCAGTCTCGGGGCAACAAAACACACTGTTTCCCTCGGCGCTAGTAAATAAGTGTTCATTGTTTTATGTTAATTATTTTGACGTTAATTGCTCCGACCGAAGGGAGGCAGCACACTATTCTTGACGTTGCCTCGTGCCAATCCTTTTTCCGTGCTATGTATGCACGATCGGAAATTGCGGCAGTCGACTGGGACCTAATCCAGGCGTATCAATACACACGAGACCAAGCGAGGCTGGCGCGAGATTAATGAGGAGCGAAGGAGCGTTGTGGTACATGTGTGTTCATACGATAAAATTAGGAAGATAAAGGAAATTAATGGATCCGTTGAAGAGGATACTAGGGATATTGTAGGATATCAAGCATTTGCTGACTTGACATAAAAGATCAGAAATCATTTCGACATGCAAGCATAAAAATAAATTTAATGTCAACAATCTAAACAACATTCAAAACAAGGAAAGGAGTTTGAGGAATCCACCGCCCACACGCCCACCTTTGGACAAAAACCATTTGAGGGATGCATTCATTGTTTTACCGCCCACACGCCCACCTTTCGACCAAAACCATTTGAGGGATGCATTCATCGTTTCACCGCCCACAAACCCACCTTTTGACCAAAACCATTTAAAGGGCATATGACTCGAAAATTAAGTTTGTCTTATTGAAAAGAACATTTAAAATGATAAAATAACATCTTTTGCAGTTTTTGATTTCCTTGCTTCGTTTTTGAGATATTCCAGCTTGTTTGATATGCAAATGACACAACTTTTTACGTCACATGTGCATAATGAGTTATCAGAAAAGGTTACATATCTCTGCTATTATGAAAACATGGGCTTAAGTCAAAGGAAGCATGTGCGTGTTTCTACCTACAACACCAAACATGTAGAATTCCAAGTGATTTCGTTTCACAATAGCAAAGATATGTAACCTTCTCTCGGTAACTCATAATACTCATTATGCACGTGTGACGTAAAAAGTTGTGTCATTTGCATATCAAACAAACTGGAATATCTCAAAAACGAAGAAAGGAAACCAAAAACTGCAAAAGATGTAATTTTATCATTTTAAATGTTCTTTTCAATAAGACAAACTTAATTTTCGAGTCATATGCCCTTTAAGCGGCCCACGAATCGAAACTACTCAGTCGCCTGAAGATCGCCCCGAGTGAAACTGACAATTGCGACACTCAACATTTTGAGGTAAGCCCACTTAAAAAAGCGTCTGCACGCAGGCTAACTTAAACTATACTATATTCGATCTACCTTTATGGTATTGAGCACTTTCCGACATTCCATGAACAAAATCACACGTGCTCGTTTGTATATATATATATATGTACTATTTACAGAATGAGTGGACGTTCTGTATCGGGGTATACAGACACGAGGCGAAGCCGAGTGCCTGTACCCCGATACAGAACGGACACGAATTCTGTAAATGATTTCTAAAACGTCTATTAAGTTAGCTAAAACTACATCATGTTAAGAGCTGATAAATCTTCGAGGTAAGGTTTAATAGGCTACGATTATTAAATTAGTGTTGTGAGCATGCGCTTTGATTTAGTATTAGTCCCACATTTTATATTCTAAGTGACGTGCCATAAATAGCCGTTCAAATCATTCCTCAACTGTTTGCATCTTCATCTTGTACGAGGACGCTACCAGCGTACCTTACTCAAGATAGTTGAATGCGAAGAGTCTGTACACTTGCTACAGAACTGATATGATCAGTGTCTGTAAATGTGATACAGAACTGATGTTTTATTAAACAGTTCTGTATGACATTTACAGACACTGATATCAGTTCTGTACCGGGGTAAACAGACATTGATTAAACCTTCTCAAACTCATTAATAATTCATGAACCAAAAACAAAATAAATTAATGTTTAATCAGTGCTTTGAAATCGGAGGGAAAGTACTAGTACTTTGAAATAATGCAAAATACGTTTTCAAAGTCTTTCGGAGTTTTGAGTTTGAGAAGTCGATCTGTTCAAATACTCGACGTCGGACTTTACCGGGATTACAAAGCCCTCGTGCATTAAAAAGGCTCGCCTTTGGCTCGCCTTTTCAAAAAGCACTCGGACTTTGAAATCCCGGTAAAGTCCTCCGTCTCGTATTTGAACTATTACTCAATTTCTTTTGAATTTTCCTCATGAATTATTAAGTGGAGTGGAGTGGAGTGGCGTGGAACGGGCGGAGTGGACTGGTGTGGAGTGTAGTAGAGTAGAATAGAGTGAATTACCTTCCGAAAAACGAATTCCCGAGCTCCAAGAAGTCACAGAAATTGCCTAAAAATGAATATTAATATTTTATTACTAACAAGGAACTCGAAATTATTACATTTGTCTGTGTGTGTACAAGGCGTCAGCGTGTAAAGTACAAAAAAGTACGTCACGAGACGATGTCGAGTAGTGTGACAGTTCTTGTTTACACGCTGTGACGTCTTCTGTGATCCATTACAATAAACACACATACGTAGAAATGTAATCTATTTGTTTTGTACAATAAAAATTCAAGTGATTTATTCAAGGATTTTTTGGGGCATGAAAAGAGAAAAATAAGTCTGCTGACGTGATTTGACGCCATCTGTGTGCGTCCTTTAATAGATCACGGTCAACAACCAATGAGACTGCACAGAGAAGTCACGTGATTGCATAAAGCGCCAATTTATATTAACTAGATAAATTGGGATTAATGAGAAGCTACATCTTAATATTCTCACGCAATAGCGCAGTCTGATGACATTTCCTGCGTTATGTCACTTTTCTTGCTCGTAGCAATTTGGCAAAAACAAGGCTAAAAGAACACGCATAAGTTATCTAATAATATGATCCAATTAAACCGGATATCCCAAGCCTATAAGCGTAAAAGGCATGTCAAAATCCAGGCTAGCTCATTCTGGTTTTGATCGCCTTCATCAACGCATCAATTCTAAGTTATCCCACCCACCGCGCCCTTTGAGAATAGATACGGAACATTTAGAGTTGTTGTTAAATAACCTCAATTTGTAATATAGTTTAACGTTGAAATATCATTTAAACCCCAAATTGTATTTTTTAAAATTCTATTAATAGAGAAATTGGGGCGGAAAGTGGTGTCCCCTCGGCCACACTTCGCCCACGGTGAAGCACACTCCGGCGACGGAGAGCAAGGTCCATAACGGTGAGGGCCCTTACCTTCACCCTGATCTTCGCTTCTCTCGGTAACTTCACCACGGGGAAGCCCGGCTGGGACATGAGAGCAAGGTCCATAACAGTGAGGGCCCTTACTCTCACTCTGACTTTCGTTTCTCCAGCTTTTTCTGGGGGCCCTTACCTCCAGAAAACCGCACTTTCCGTCACCCAAAAATTATCCACAAAGATTTGCGTGACTTATTAACCTTTAATAAATTTAGTTAACTTACTGCACCAGACTGATCATAGTTCCCTTGTGAAGTTATGTACGTCAGTCCTGCCCAGAAGCCTTTCACGACAGACGACGATCTTTTACGACGTCGTTTCGCATCCGACACCTGAAGAATTACGTCATGTCTAGCGTCTGTAAATTCATCCATACTTAGCTCTGTAACCACGAAGGCGACATTGTTATCACTTTTCTTGACATCAGAAAATTTAACTAGTTTAATTTTTTCAGGAGGTGTTGGAATGGTGGACTCTGACTGAAGTTGGAGGACTATCAACTTGAGATTTCTTTAAAACAAAAAATACAAATATAGTGGAGTGGTGTGGATAGGATTGGATTGCATTGGATTGGAGTGGATTGGAGTAGATTGCAGTGGAGTAGATTAGAGTGGAGTGGAGTGGAGTAGAGTGCATTGGAGTGGATTGGAGTGGATTGGAGTGGATTGGAGTGGATTGGATTGGAGTGGATTGGAGTGGATTGGAGTGGATTGGAGTGGATTGGAGTGGATTGGAGTGGATTGGAGTGGATTGGAGTGGATTGGAGTGGATTGGAGTGGATTGGAGTGGATTGGAGTGGATTGGAGTGGATTGGAGTGGATTGGAGTGGATTGGAGTGGATTGGAGTGGATTGGAGTGGATTGGAGTGGATTGGAGTGGATTGGAGTGGATTGGAGTGGATTGGAGTGGATTGGAGTGGATTGGAGTGGATTGGAGTGGATTGGAGTGGATTGGAGTGGATTGGAGTGGATTGGAGTGGATTGGAGTGGATTGGAGTGGATTGGAGTGGATTGGAGTGGATTGGAGTGGATTGGAGTGGATTGGAGTGGATTGGAGTGGATTGGAGTGGATTGGAGTGGATTGGAGTGGATTGGAGTGGATTGGAGTGGATTGGAGTGGATTGGAGTGGATTGGAGTGGATTGGAGTGGATTGGAGTGGATTGGAGTGGATTGGAGTGGGTTGGAGTGGGTTGGAGTGGGTTGGAGTGGGTTGGAGTGGGTTGGAGTGGGTTGGAGTGGGTTGGAGTGGGTTGGAGTGGGTTGGAGTGGGTTGGAGTGGGTTGGAGTGGATTGGAGTGGATTGGAGTGGATTGGAGTGGATTGGAGTGGATTGGAGTGGATTGGAGTGGATTGGAGTGGATTGGAGTGGATTGGAGTGGATTGGAGTGGAGTGGATTGGAGTGGATTGGAGTGGATTGGAGTGGATTGGAGTGGATTGGAGTGGATTGGAGTGGATTGGAGTGCATTGGAGTGGATTGGAGTGGATTGGAGTGGATTGGAGTGGATTGGAGTGGATTGGAGTGGATTGGAGTGGATTGGAGTGGATTGGAGTGGATTGGAGTGGATTGGAGTGGATTGGAGTGGATTGGAGTGGATTGGAGTGGATTGGAGTGGATTGGAGTGGATTGGAGTGGATTGGAGTGGATTGGAGTGGATTGGAGTGGATTGGAGTGGATTGGAGTGGATTGGAGTGGATTGGAGTGGATTGGAGTGGATTGGAGTGGATTGGAGTGGATTGGAGTGGATTGGAGTGGATTGGAGTGGATTGGAGTGGATTGGAGTGGATTGGAGTGGATTGGAGTGGATTGGAGTGGATTGGAGTGGATTGGAGTGGATTGGAGTGGATTGGAGTGGATTGGAGTGGATTGGAGTGGATTGGAGTGGATTGGAGTGGATTGGAGTGGATTGGAGTGGATTGGAGTGGATTGGAGTGGATTGGAGTGGATTGGAGTGGATTGGGGTGGATTGGAGTGGATTGGAGTGGATTGGAGTGGATTGGAGTGGATTGGAGTGGATTGGAGTGGATTGGAGTGGATTGGAGTGGATTGGAGTGGATTGGAGTGGATTGGAGTGGATTGGAGTGGATTGGAGTGGATTGGAGTGGATTGGAGTGGATTGGAGTGGATTGGAGTGGATTGGAGTGGATTGGAGTGGATTGGAGTGGATTGGAGTGGATTGGAGTGGATTGGAGTGGATTGGAGTGGATTGGAGTGGATTGGAGTGGATTGGAGTGGATTGGAGTGGATTGGAGTGGATTGGAGTGGATTGGAGTGGATTGGAGTGGATTGGAGTGGATTGGAGTGGATTGGAGTGGATTGGAGTGGATTGGAGTGGATTGGAGTGGATTGGAGTGGATTGGAGTGGATTGGAGTGGATTGGAGTGGATTGGAGTGGATTGGAGTGGATTGGAGTGGATTGGAGTGGATTGGAGTGGATTGGAGTGGATTGGAGTGGATTGGAGTGGATTGGAGTGGATTGGAGTGGATTGGAGTGGATTGGAGTGGATTGGAGTGGATTGGAGTGGATTGGAGTGGATTGGAGTGGATTGGGGTGGATTGGGGTGGATTGGGGTGGATTGGGGTGGATTGGGGTGGATTGGGGTGGATTGGGGTGGATTGGGGTGGATTGGGGTGGATTGGGGTGGATTGGGGTGGATTGGGGTGGATTGGGGTGGATTGGGGTGGATTGGAGTGGATTGGAGTGGATTGGAGTGGATTGGAGTGGATTGGAGTGGATTGGAGTGGATTGGAGTGGATTGGAGTGGATTGGAGTGGATTGGAGTGGATTGGAGTGGATTGGAGTGGATTGGAGTGGATTGGAGTGGATTGGAGTGGATTGGAGTGGATTGGAGTGGATTGGAGTGGATTGGAGTGGATTGGAGTGGATTGGAGTGGATTGGAGTGGATTGGAGTGGATTGGAGTGGATTGGAGTGGATTGGAGTGGATTGGAGTGGATTGGAGTGGATTGGAGTGGATTGGAGTGGATTGGAGTGGATTGGAGTGGATTGGAGTGGATTGGAGTGGATTGGAGTGGATTGGAGTGGATTGGAGTGGATTGGAGTGGATTGGAGTGGATTGGAGTGGATTGGAGTGGATTGGAGTGGATTGGAGTGGATTGGAGTGGATTGGAGTGGATTGGAGTGGATTGGAGTGGATTGGAGTGGATTGGAGTGGATTGGATTGGAGTGGATTGGAGTGGATTGGAGTGGATTGGAGTGGATTGGAGTGGATTGGAGTGGATTGGAGTGGATTGGAGTGGATTGGAGTGGATTGGAGTGGATTGGAGTGGATTGGAGTGGATTGGAGTGGATTGGAGTGGATTGGAGTGGATTGGAGTGGATTGGAGTGGATTGGAGTGGATTGGAGTGGATTGGAGTGGATTGGAGTGGATTGGAGTGGATTGGAGTGGATTGGAGTGGATTGGAGTGGATTGGAGTGGATTGGAGTGGATTGGAGTGGATTGGAGTGGATTGGAGTGGATTGGATTGGAGTGGATTGGAGTGGATTGGAGTGGATTGGAGTGGATTGGAGTGGATTGGAGTGGATTGGAGTGGATTGGAGTGGATTGGAGTGGATTGGAGTGGATTGGAGTGGATTGGAGTGGATTGGAGTGGATTGGAGTGGATGGGAGTGGATTGGAGTGGATCGGAGTGGATCGGAGCGGATCGGAGCGGATCGGAGCGGATCGGAGCGGATTGGAGCGGATTGGAGCGGATTGGAGCGGATTGGAGCGGATTGGAGCGGATTGGAGTGGATTGGAGTGGATTGGAGTGGATTGGAGTGGAGTAGATAGAAGCATACTGGAGTGGAGTGTAAAGTAAAGTGAATGTACTAAACTTACTCTACTTTCCCGCCCTTTCTTGGTTTCCTTAATGTAACTGTGTAACTATTATCTTCTTTCTTCGGTTTGGAAAGAGGTTCTGCAACAAAAAACTGTATTACAAGACATATACGAGTAAAAACGCACAGGTTGCAACACGTCTGCAGTAGACTTGTTACAAGACTGTTCCAACAAGCCGATATCAAGTTGTGTTCGCACTGCTTGTTCCCAGTTGTTGTGACAAGCCGATAGGAAGTTGTTGGCAGCCTTGTAACAAGCTAGTTGGAACAACCTCGTAACAACGTTGTTGACAACAAGCTTGTAACAGCTAGCCAACAATTTGGTACAAGCTTGTTTAAATCAAGCCGTAACAAGCCTGTCTGAACACCGAGTAACAAGTCTGTGTAGTGATAATAATTCATGAATTATCGTAGCCAATCCATGAACGTATACCACATCACATGCATGAGTTTTGATACCCAACGAAAACCTGTAGAAAACTTCCTAGTGAACTGGATCACATTTCTTAAGCTGCATATTGAAATCAATGAATAAAACACCGCAAAACGCGATGCGAATGCTCGTTTGAGAAGCAAGATCAAACACTCGTTTATCGTGTTTCCTCGCGGCTACGTCCTCGGTTTTCATTTCTTTTCTCGTGTTTGGAACCCCTGATGAAACACTCAAACTCGTGTTTGATCTATTACATGTTGAATTTGGGCCGCAACAAGCTGTTTCAACAGTGTTGTCACAAACGTTTTTAAGTTGTTGTGCAGGCTGAATCTTCCTTGTTTTGATAAGCCTGCCACAAGTTGTCAGAGATCTTGGTCCGGACTTGTTAAAACAATCTATAACGAGCTTGTTGGAACAGCTCGTAACAAGCTTGATGACTTCAACAGACTTGTTACAAGTTGTTCCAACAAGTCTGATATGGCTTGTTGACAACAAGCCTGATCCTGGTTGTTCCAACAACTTGTTACCGCTCTGCAGCTCAACAACTTGCTACAAGGTTGTTGTCAACAAGCTTGCTACAGCGTGATAAGCCAACAGTATTGTTACAAGCTTGATCCCAGGCTTGTTACAAGCTTGTTCCGTCAACATCATGTTGACAAGCTGTGTGAAGAACACCACTACCACCAACACCAACGCCAACACCAACACCACCAACACCACCACTACCACAACCACCATCGCCATACCTGCATTTGTTGTTTTTGACATTTCACTACTTGGAGCACTTTTCACATCTTGAATCTGAGTCTGAGTCTGCACTTGGATAAAATATTTTGTTTCATATTCAAGATCTTTGAGAATGTAAAACAGAGAGCTAGATTTCGTCAGCACAGTATGAACTTTTTGAACATCTTTGGATTTCCAGTAGGTAATAATATAATATTTTGCCGTCTGACCAGCAGGTAAGGCGGGTTGTTCCCATGATATGTTTAAACTGTTGTCGCCATATGAATCGATATTTGTAATATGTAGAGCTAAACATACAAACAAGACACTTCAAATAAGAATTGTGAAAGACAGTGTGCATGCTGGCACATGTGAAGGTTAGTCTGATAGTCCATCCACCCATCCAATCACACATCCATCAATCTATCCATCCAAACATCCATCCATTCATCTATTCATCCTTCCTTCCTTCCCTCCCTCCCCCCTCCATCCCTTTCCTTCCTTTCTCCCTCCCTCCTCCCCCTTCCCCTCCCTCTCTTTCCTTCCTCCCTCCCCCTCCCTCCATCCCTCCCTCCATCCCTTTCTCCATCCATCCATCCCTCCCACCCTCCTTCTCTTCCATTCCCTTCCTTCCTTCCAACTTTCCTCCCTCCCTTCCTCCCTTCCTTCCTTCCCCTCCCTTCCATATCTCTTTCTTTCTTTCTTTCTTTCTTTCTTTCTTTCTTTCTTTCTTTCTTTCTTTCTTTCTTTCTTTCTTTCTTTCTTTCTTTCTTTCTTTCTTTCTTTCTTTCCTTCTTTCTTTCTTTCTTTCTTTCTTTCTTTCTTTCTTTCTTTCTTTCTTTCTTTCTTTCTTTCTTTCTTTCTTTCTTTCTTTCTTTCCTTCCTTCCATCCATCCATCCTTCCTTCCTTCCTTCCATCCTTCCCTCCAACCATCCCTTCCTTCCTTCCTTCCTTCTTTCTTTCCTTCCTTCCTTCTTTCTTTCCTTTCTTCCTTCTTTCTTTCCTTCCTTCTTTCCTTCCTTCCTTCCCTCCATCCTTCCTTCCCTCCATCCTTCCTTCCTTCCTTCATCCATCCATAATATAATCTGTGGAGCTAAACACGCATATACGAGGCAACGCTTTGAGATAAATAGATTCATGAAATATAACTAATTATAATCTAATTATAATTATATTGTTAATACATTATAATTATAATGTTTAAAAAACTAGAAAATGGCAGCCCGTGTTTATATAGCCTGATGCAAAAATGAGAGTGAGTTGAGAGAATTCGAAAGTTTATGTGAACCCGAGCCATAGACGAAGGTTCACACAAGTACTTTCGAATTCTCCCAAGTCACTCGAGTGTTTGCATCAGGTTATATAAACACAGGGCATCCATTTTCTATTTCTTTAATGATATAAGACTAAGAAATGTGCCGTGACATCACAACCGTGTTTGCATAACCTGATACAAACACGGTAATTGACCAATCACAGCGTGCGTAAGACGAAAACCTATTTTATAATAATAATAATAATTATTATCATTATAATAATAATAATGATATGGTTGGTTTCACAGGTTCTAAGATAAACACAATTGAAGAATTAAAGGAACGTAAAAGAACGTTTTGTACAGGAACATACAGGTTTTGTACTGGAACATACAGGTTTTGTACAGGAAGATACAGGTTTTGTACATGAACATACAGGTTTTGTACAGGAACATACAGGTTTTGTACAGGAATATACCCGTTTTGTACATGAACATACAGGTTTTGTACATGAACATACAGGTTTTGTACAGGAACGTACATGTTTTGTACAGGAATATACAGGTTTTGTACAGGAACATACAGGTTTTATACAGGAATATAAAGGTTCTGTACAGGAACATACAGGTTTTGTACAGGAATATACCCGTTTTGTACATGAACATACAGGTTTTGTACAGGAACGTACATGTTTTGTACAGGAATATACAGGTTTTGTACAGGAACATACAGGTTTTATACAGGAATATAAAGTTCTGTACAGGAACATACAGGTTTTGTACAGGAATATACAGGTTTTGTACAGGAACATACTGGTTTTGTACAGGAACATACAGGTTTTGTACAGGAGTATACAGGTTTTGTACAGGAATATACAGGTTTTGTACAGGAACATATAGGTTTTGTACAGCTCTGTGAAGTATGCACCACATTCACCAGTCGTCGATCTGATCTTCCTCGGCCCATCTGTGGAGGACATCTCTACTTTGCGCAATGCCAGTATCCCGAGTTAACTCCTGACCAAGTGTGTTGAAAAACGAAGCGATAGCCGAGTCTTTTAACTCACTTCGAGGTGTTTTTAAATCAGATAATCAACGGCTTTCGAGTGTATGGTATAGCTTCACAAATTATTAAAGAGAAATTTGAGGTAAAACTTGTGTTAATTTATGGGCGTTTATTACCACATTTCACAACAACGTCTCGGTAACTGATTTCCATTATGTTTTCCTCATGAATTATTAATGAGTTTGAGAGGAGTTATAAACGACAATGTTCATAATCACAAAACTTCTTTCAAATAAGTGAGTTAATTTCTAACTGATTTTTTAAGCATATTAAAAAAATTGCTTAAAAATTTCAAACAAGACATCTTTCAAAAGAAAAAAAATTATTTCATTCTACCTGTTTGGTTCGTTTGAAATGTTTTAGAAACTTTCTCGCCAACTCCATAAACATTTCCTGCTTCAATAGTCACTTCATAATTGCTGTAAGGATTCAGATCATTCAATGTGTGTTGGTTGTTGTTAACTTTCCGTGTGACATTGCCTTTCTTTGTACCATTTAACAAGATGAGGAAATAAGTTACAGCACTGTGTCCTTCATTTTGAGGCACTGACCAAGAAACACGAGCTGATCTTGCAGTTATTGTGTCAACGACAACATTTTGCACTGGATCAGGCAGTAGTGCTAAAGAATAAAAACAATTAACTGGCTAGACGTTCTAACCATTGTTGTTGTTGTTGTTGTTGCTGTTGGTGTTGGTGCTTTGTTGGTGTTGTTGGTGCTGTTGTTGGTGCTGTTGGTGCTGTTGTTGTTGTTGTTGTTGGTGCTGTTGGTGTTGGTGCTGTCGTTGTTGTTGTTGTTGTTGGTGTTGTTGCTGCTGCAGCTGCTGTTGTTGGTGGTGCTGTTGTTGGTGCTGTTGTTGTTGTTGTTGTTGCCCGTTGCTGCTGCAGTTGCTGTTGTTGGTGTTGTTGTTGTTGTTGTTGTTGTTGTTGTTGTTGTTGCTGCTGTCATTGCTGCTGTTGGTGTTGGTGTTGCTGTTGGTGCTGTTGTTGTTCTTGTTGCCCGTTGCTGCTGTTGTTGGTGCTGTTGTTGTTGCTACTGTTGTTAGTCATTCTTCTCACAAAGACCAAAACAAATTCTTACCATGACCACATAATTCAACTCGAATACAAAAGTCGTTTCCGTTGATTGTCGTTAACTTCAAAGATCTTGCATAAACTATATCAATCTTAGTAATTGAAGCTCGGTAGGCATTATCGTTTGCTGTAATCTAACAGAAAAAAATATTAAAATAAATTAATGATCTCGAATGTTTGTGAAACATAAAGGAATAATGAAAATCACGAGGCTGCAAGCCGAGTGAATGAAAATGACGAGGCTGCAAGCCGAGTGATTTTTATTGTTTTAGAATGTTTTACAAACACGAGAGAACATTGACAATTGCGAGGTAATAGGCCGAGCTAGTGATTTTTGAACTTCTCGAGTGTTTGTAACCCCTGGTAAAACACGATACACGAGTTTATGAAATAGCTTTTCAATCGTCTATTATAGTAGAGGGACTTGGTGATATTCGTGCATATTAGATTAAACAATGGTTTCACGTTGAATTTATAATTAAGAAATGTGGTAATAAACGGTTCTTTGTTTGTGCCGTTTATTATCTGATTTCTTAATTATAAATCCAGTTTGCGCGACCTTTACCAGGTTTCAAAACTCATGCACATGACCAAATATTTTTCTCTGATTGGCTAATTAACTCATGAATTATTAATGATTTTGAGAATTATTTTTCAAAAATCATTAATAATCCATTGTTTGCCTAATGGATTATTAATGATTTTTGAAAAATAATTCCCAAAGGAAATCAGTACCATGTCCGTGGTTTTATATGTGATAAAGAAACCTCCTGATTTACATAAACTTTAGCTTTGATTTTCTCGGCTTAGACAACGTTATTTTTCAAACTTACTACGCCAATGAACGTACCAAATGGGTCGTTTTGGAAGCTGTTTAAAACATTCGCAGTACGTCTGTACGTGTTTTATCAAATCTAAAACACTCGGTTATCGCATCGCCTTTTAAATCTGATAAAACACTGCTGCTTATAATTGTATCAAGAATTACAGGCAATATACTAAGCCCAGTCGAATATATCAGAAAACGGTATTTTGAACCGGGCTAAACAAAATGTTTTAAGATGAATAGCAAAATCCTGGCATGTACCCTCTGATGCTATTGCTTAACCTGAATGTCAGGCCTTTATTTGTTCCCGCCTTCCGCTAAACCCGTCAGCGCGGGCAGAGGTGCGGGCGAGCGAGAAGGCGAGAAAAACAAAGGCCTGAGGAAACTCTTAACAAAACTGTCTTCCGCCCACTTTGCTATTTTTAAACATGAACGAGTATGATTGATATGAGTTGTCAAAAGAACAAAGCGTATGTTTTGATTTCATCCCACAGAAATATATAGTCTTTCTCCGCGTCTGGACTAGTCTGGGTAGACTTGCAATCAATACACGAGCTCGAATTGAAGGCGTTTGTTCCATGGTATCTAGACCCGATCCAGAGAAGAAGTCGAAGAATTGAACCGAGAAATAAGAAACCGAGAAATTTGACAATTTTGAGAGTATACGTATATATTGTCATATTGATTGAAAATTCCACCGCTTTGATATAGTTTCGACAAAATTAATAAAATATATAATTTTGTAGCACAGGCTAGAACGTTGGAGAAAAGGATCGACTGGATATTGATGTTTTATATTAAAAACAAACGCAATAGTTTGGGAATTATTTTATACAGTTTTAGAATTTAAATTTTAGAATGCAGGTAGGCCATTTAATATATTGATACATAATTATAAACACGTCTCAACCGTATAAACTCAGTCATCCACAACTAAGACTAACTGCTCCGAGATTCCCGTTTTGTAACTTACGGGTCCACTTTTCTGACAACTATTGTTCAGCACTGCCATAAACAACTTGGACTTTCGCATCGACTTCGCCTTCAGTAGCCATCGTCCCCTTATCATCGAACGAAAGACCCAAGTAGACTGCTTTTCGCAAGGTCTCAACCTGCTACAACGAAATTCCTCACCGTGCCATGTTGAAGTCGATGAAGTTCAGAGAACACAAATGGCAATATCTGATATATTAGACTTTTACCACAACCAGTGGGCAAAACAGCAAAGACATCTTCAAGGCTGTCAACAGCGAGCTTTCGAAATTGTGCACGTCGTTTGTTCTGGTTTCAAAGACTCATAGCCGAAATGTGTCAATGAATTTAACAAAGCGGTTTCGAAAAATCCTTCTATGGTTTGATTTTCCGACATAATAAATGATTAAATGAATGAACTGGTCACAGAAACGTACACGATAAACACATTCGAGAAATTGCGATGACCTTGTCACGGTGTGCACCTTGACGGTGCACCTTTGGGCAAGTTGTTTATCTGAATGAACCAATCAAAATCCTTACTTCAATTAGTTAGCCAATCAGAGCTCCCGTCCATGAGATGGACGGAGTCCCCACAGTTTTGTTAAGAGTTTCCTCAGGCCTTTGTTTTTCTCGCCTTCTCGCTCGCCCGCACCTCTGCCCGCGCTGCCGGGTTTAGCGGAAGGCGGGAACAAATAAAGGCCTGACATTCAGGTTAGCTATTGCTAGTCACTAGTATTCTCTTCGTCGTAGCCGTGTTTCATGATTTTCTATATTTTTCTAACATGAAGTATCCCATGATTGCCCGGGTGCGTTTCCGGTTGAATATACCAGAAAATGGAAGCAAAACATAACTCGTTTCTGAATACATACCGATATTTCTCTTTTCTTAGAACCCAGTCCACTCATCGTGTGGCTGTATTGTAATACATATGACGTCACCCACTTGGTTTGCGTTTTATCTCCAAAAGTTGCAATATGTGAAATGTAGTAATCTTTCTGAAGATTAATTTGAAGCCACGGAGTTGCAGAGCCAGTTGAACACCAGCCATTGTTTGTCAACCTGGCGTCATTAGCATTTGCAACACTGGCAGACAAGACGATTTTTGGAAATCTCGTACTGTTTTGTAATAACGACTCATTGCAAATTTTACCTGGAAGTAAATAAAAATTAATTAATGGGATGAGGTGCGGACAGAAACGGAGTGGAGATTTGTGGAGTGGAGTAGAGTGGAGTGGAGTAGAATGGAATGGAGTGGAGTGGAGTGGAGTGGAGTGGAGAAGAGTGGAGTAGAGTAGAGTAGAGTAGAGTAGAATGGAGTGGAGTGGAGTAGAATGGAGAAGAGTAGAATGGAGTGGAGTAGAATGGAGTGGAGTGGAGTAGAATTGAGTGGAGTGGAGAAGGGTAGAGTGGAGTAGAATGGAGTGGAGTGGAGTGAAGAAGAGTTGATTGGAGAAGAGTGGAGTGGAGTAGAATGGAGTGGAGTGAAGTCAAATAGAATGAAGTGGATTAGAGTAGAGTAGAATGGAATGGAGTAGAGTAGAGTGGAGTGGAGTGGAGTGGAGTGGAGTGGAGTAGAGTAGAGTAGAGTGGAGTGGAGTAGACCGGAATGGGGTAGAGTAGAGTGGAATGGAGTAGAGTAGAGTGGAATGGAGTAGAGTAGAGTGGAATGGAGTAGAGCAGAGTAGAGTGGAATGGAGTAGAGTAGAGTAGAGTAGAGTGGAGTGGAGTGGAGTGGAGTGGAGTGGAGTGGAGTGGAGTGGAGTGGAGTAGAATAGAGTAGAGTAAAGTAAAGTAATGCGTTGTGTTGTGTTGGTCGAGAGATCACTATAAAACTTTTTCAGACACTCTAGAATTGAAGTACATACATTTCACATACGGAATCCTGGATTCTGCAGTTGACTTAGAAGGATAAAGGTAAGAACAACAAGATTGATCACTAGGCAGAGTGCCTTGACAATACAGAGCTCCTGATGCAAGATCTTCTACAGCTCCTATCTCCCTAATGTCAGCAACATCGCTTTCATTATATAATCCAAGATGGTGACACAACGAATTCTGTTTTCTTTTATCCCAGTTCTCATCATTGACTTTCCTCCAAGTTGTACCATTAAAGACTTCAACAAAACCTTGGTCTGCTTGATGGGATAGTCGCACCTTGCTCACTATAGAAGAAAAATACTGGACTATCAGTATTTGGTCAGTAGTAAAGTGTTTTAAGATTGTAACTGCGTAAGACAAACAGACAGACAGATAAACAGAGACAGATGGACAGACAGACAGACAGACAAACAAACAAACAAACAAACAAACAAACAAACAAACAAACAAACAAACAAACAAACAAACAAACAAACAAACAAACAAACAAACAAACAAACAAACAAAAAACAGACAGACAGACAGACAGACAGACAGACAGACAGACAAACAAACAAACAGACAAACAAACAAACAAACAAACAAAAAACAGACAGACAGACAGACAAACAAACAAACAAACAGACAGACAGACAGACAGACAGAACGGACGGACAGAACGGACAGACGGACAGACAGACGGACAGAGAGACAGACAGACAGACAGACAGATGAACGAACGGACAGTCAGGCAGAAAGACAAAAAGATAGATAGACAAACAGACAGACAGACAAACAAACAAACAAACAAACAAACAAACAAACAAACAAACAAACAAACAAACAAACAAACAAATCACTATGCAAACAAGTAAGCAAGCGAAATTTTAATTTAGAAAACCGATTTACCTGATTTAATAGGAGTGCCTAAGTTATCCACACATCTATACTCCATATGAAGTCGTTTAGACCCAGTACATTGATTGAATGGAAATAAACTGCTGTCGACAGTGATGGCACATGAGGTTTTACCATCACACAATCCCTTCATAGCTTCACATGCGACTGGAAGACTGCAATCAGCATCGGTACTGGAGTTAAATGTCCCTTGTTTAAATACTCCATATTCTGCCATCACAGCCACCATCTTTTGAGTTGTAGCACAGCTGACGTCAACCATCGTGGCACCAAGGCTTGTCACTGATCCTAAATATTGTAAAAACAACATATACATGACAGAAAGAGAGTGATCACTGACCTATATATAACTGGACTGTGGGTCCTCTATATCAATGACTGAAAGAGAGTGATCACTGATCTATATATAACTGGACTGTGAGTGCTCTATATCAATGACTGAAAGAGAGTGATCACTGACCTATATATAACTGGACTGTGAGTGCTTTATCAATGACTGAAAGAGAGTGATCACTGACCTATATATAACTGGACTGTGAGTGCTCTATATCAATGACTGAAAGAGAGTGATCACTGATCTATATATAACTGGACTGTGAGTGCTCTATATCAATGACTGAAAGACAGTGATCACTGACCTATATATAACTGGACTGTGGGTGCTCTATATCAATGACTGAAAGAGAGTGATCACTGACCTATATATAACTGGACTGTGGGTGCTCTATATCAATGGCTGAAAGAAAGTGATCACTGACCTATATATAACTGGACTGTGAGTGCTCTATATCAATGGCTGAAAGAGAGTGATCACTGACCTATATATAACTGGACTGTGGGTGCTCTATATCAATGACTGAAAGAGAGTGATCACTGACCTATATATAACTGGACTGTGCGTCCTCTATATCAATGACTGAAAGAGAGTGATCACTGACCTATATATAACTGGACTGTGGGTGCTTTATATCAATGACTGAAAGAGAGTGATCACTGACCAATATATAACTGGACTGTGGGTGCTCTATATCAATGACTGAAAGAGAGTGATCACTGACCTATATATAACTGGACTGTGAGTGCTTTATATCAATGACTGAAAGAGAGTGATCACTGACCAATATATAACTACATGTAGACTGGGTGCTCTATATCAATGACTGAAAGAGAGTGATCACTGACCAATATATAACTGGACTGTGGGTGCTCTATATCAATGACTGAAAGAGAGTGATCACTGATCTATATATAACTGGACTGTGGGTGCTCTATATCAATGACTGAATGAGAGTGATCACTGACCTATATATAACTGGACTGTGAGTCCTGTATATCAATGACTGAAAGAGAGTGATCACTGACCTATATATAACTGGACTGTGGGTCCTCTATATCAATGACTGAAAGAGAGTGATCACTGACCTATATATAACTGGACTGTGAGTGCTCTATATCAATGACTGAAAGAGAGTGATCACTGACCTATATATAACTGGACTGTGAGTCCTCTATATCAATGACTGAAAGAGAGTGATCACTGACCTATATATAACTGGACTGTGGGTGCTCTATATCAATGACTGAAAGAGACTGATCACTGGCCTATATATAACTGGACTGTGGGTCCTCTAGTGACCGTCGAAAGTTGGCGAGTGCTTTCTCTCACAGTAGTAACCGCTGACTATTTTCTAAATGATCTATTAAGTACATTGATCAGACTTTGTGACTTACCAAATGTAAATTTTTGTATATCCATGTCGCATGTTGCGGTTCGGTTTAGATAAGTTCCTTCTTTAGGTGTTGTTGATCCATGAGGAATAGCACAATATCTTCCACTATCTATGCTTAAAGAACCTGACATTTTCTGGTTTAAACGAAATTGTGTTTGCCTAACGAATTTTTTATTTGCTGCCCCCAACGCCACATACACGAGGAATCTGTCAAAATACTTTGCGTTATTTCTTGCAATTAAAGTTCCATCCTTAGCAATGTTTTGTACATATTCTTTATCGACAAAACGGAACTGAGCATCAGGATGTAAACAGCCATCATGAAATTCCACATAATATACCGATCCCCAACTTTCGTCAGCAAAAGGACTCTGTTTAGGCCTTACACAAAGTCCAGATTCATAATGTTTTATGAAAAATCCTGGAAATCGTTAATAAAAATATATCATTATAGTCATGGTTATAATTGCAAATACAAAGATAAAAAAACAATGTCTACATGTGTCTAACTGTTTTGTTTGTGAGTGGAAGCATCGTCAATAGCTGTAGACATAGTTTGCAAGCCCAGGGAAATTCAAAAGGGCTAACAATCAAACTATACGATTCATGTTGAGAGGACCTGAAGGTGCACAAATCCTTTGTTTTAGGTTTACTAATATTTAAACAACATTCAAAATTCATTAATAATTCATGAGGAAAACACAAAGGACATCAGTACCATGTCCGTGGTTTATTTCTGATAAAGAAACCTCCTGATTTACTTCAAAAACTCATTAATAATTCATGAGGACAACACAAAGGAAAATCATGACCGTGACGTGTCTCTATATGTGATAGAGACACGCTCGCTATTTTCGATGAACTTTTCCTTCGATTCTGCGGCTCAAACAAAAATTTTCAAAATAGATTTCTATAGGAGCTTATTAATATATGGATAGTTTCTGAAGGCATTTAAAACATTCGCATGCAGTACGTGTTTTATCAGATCTAAAACACTTGGTTATCGCCTCGTGTCTTAAATCTGATAAAACACTGCGGCTCACGTTTTAAATATTACTTAAAGCCCTAACAAACAAAATAGTATCCTAAAAAACAACCTTAAGAGACTTTTATTGCCGTAAAACAACGAAAATAAATTAAATAAATGACGATGGACATTATAAAAGTAAATTTTAGTCCAGACGAGAAAAGACTGCAGAAAATAACGCTAGTTCGGCATTTTGACAAATTTGAAAGAAGCAGAGACCAAATACATGAAAAAAGGAAAATTATCTGCGAAAAGACCAAGGGACAAGGGCAGGATAATTTTGCCGTAAAGACCGACCAAGCGAGGTTAATAACGCTTCTATTATGGCCCAGGTTTTTTAGTTTTAATTGAATGTCGAGAGTGTCAAGCAGCAAAGAATGAAATAACCGACTTTCAACGAAAGCTGTAAACAACAAAAACACTTTCAGTCACCGTAAACACTGTCGTATTTAAACATTTTAGCGGTCTATTCATTTTCACGATATTTCAACACTATTTTAGCTTGACTTGCTTAATGACTGGTATTTACCGGTTTGTAAAGGCCGCTTAGAAAACAATCAAATTGCAGGAAAGCACGATCGGAAATCGCATAGAAAATCGGCCACTTTCATGGGTCAGTTCGCAGTCCACGTGCGTACTGATATTCACACAAGATATTCGTTCACACGCAAGATATTCGTTCTACGCATGCGTAGCTAATACGGGTCAGCCCGCATTTCGCGAGCCTCGACAGCCGCCATTTCCGATCGTGCCACACTTTGGAATATTTAGTATAGTTAATAATGCACCACTTGATCAAAAATAGGGCCATTTAAACGGAGAAAATAAGTCGCGTCCTATAAATGGTCAATTTGTCAAAGTACGTCGCGGCTAAAATAAGAACAGGGTTGAAAGCTTGTCCAAAATAAGTCGCAACTTTATATTAGAAATTGACCATTTATACGAGTGTGTTCGCGACTTAAATAGGACGCGTCTTAATTAAGTCGCGACTTATTTCCCCCTGTTTAAATGACCCTAATATGTCGTCCTGGATGTGCATGAGTTGTGATAAATTCCTTCATCTTTCTGGCATCTTATGTCAGAAGTACCAACTACCAAGTATGAAAAATCTCACTTTACCTGGGTCATCTGTCGCAAACGTTTTAGAGACGCTTTCACCAACTCCATAAGCATTCCCTGCTTTAATGGTCACGGTATAAGAGGTGTAAAGATTCAGGTTATTGAATGTGTATTGGCTGCTGTCACCGTTTCGTGTGACATTGTGTTTCCGTCCATTGCCATTTAAGAAGATCAGGAAATACGTTACGCCACCGTGTCCTTCATTTTGAGGCACTGACCAAGAAACAAGAGCTGTCTTTGTTGGTTTACTGACAACAATATTTGATACGGGATCAGGCAGAAGAACTGAAAAATAGAATAAAAACAAAGGATTGTTTGGCTGGCAAGGTGAAGCTAGGACAATGTTGTGAGATCATAGACTATGCCTCCCATACCGAAAAAAAAGGACAACTACAACAACGTGACAGCAACATCAAGAAGAAAGAGAAGGAGAAAGAGAAGGAGAAGGAGAAGGAGAAGGAGAAGGAGAAGGAGAAGGAGAAGGAGAAGGAGAAGGAGAAGGAGAAGGAGAAGGAGAAGGAGAAGGAGAAGGAGGAGGAGGTGGAGAAGGAGGAGAAGGAGAAGAAGGAGAAGGAGAAGGAGAAGGAGGAGGAGGAGGAGAAGGAGAAGGAGGAGAAGGAGGAGAAGGAGGAGAAGGAGAAGGAGGAGGAGGAGGAGGAGAAGGAGGAGAAGGAGGAGAAGGAGGAGAAGGAGGAGAAAGAGGAGAAGGAGGAGAAGGAGGAGAAGGAGGAGAAGGAGGAGAAGGAGGAGAAGGAGGAGAAGGAGGAGAAGAAGGAGAAGGAGGAGAAGGAGGAGAAGGAGAAGGAGGAGAAGGAGGAGAAAGAGGAGGAGAAGGAGAAGAAGGAGGAGAAGGAGAAGGAGAAGGAGGAGAAGGAGGAGAAGGAGGAGGAGAAGGAGGAGAAGGAGGAGAAGGAGGAGCAAAAGGAGAAGAAGGAAGAGAAGAAGAAAGGATGAACAAAACAAATAGCGGTAGCACCTATACATGTAGTGCATGTGGCACGTTTGTTAACTTGGTGTAATGTAACAGACGTTTGACAGACGTTCAAGTTCAAATAATCAAACCTTCAACGACCAGTTAGATGCTCTAACTATTGAAATACTGAGGCTAGGGATAGAGAGCTAAGATGTCCATATATATATAAAAAAGATAAACGTCTTACCTTGACCGCAAAGTTCAACTCGAAGACAAAAATCACTTCCCGGTATTGGAATAATTTTCAGATATCTTGCATAAAGGATATCAAGTCTTGTAATTGAAGCTCGATTTGCATCGTGGTTTGCTGTAATCTGACAGAAAAAAAACCAACTAAGATATATAACTAGAAATACATGAACGCAACAACCCCTCGCCTGCTTTTACATGCTTTTTTAAAACACCCACCCACCCCCTGATTAAAATAAGCACTCCTAATATACAGCCAATACAAAAACAAACAGATATAAAAACAAATGATATTAAATCCTTGGGATATTAAATTATACAATTTATGGATAGGTCGATAGGACTACAAAACTGATTTAAATCATTTAATGAAAGTTGAACATATCAAAGCAAAATTTAGATTTCATTGTTAAATTCTGGTTGTAAAAAATAAATTGTTTTTAGGAGGTTTCAAAAGGGATTAATTTTAGCAAGCCTTTAAATGGCTTCTCTATGCATGTACATTTTGCAAAGGCAGAATTAAAAGTAATTAACAGCTCAAAAATTACATTTATAATAGAGTCTGAGATAAAAACAATTCAGTAGAATCGGATTCCAGAAAGAAGAATTCAAAAGACAACGTTTCAGTCGAAACACTGCCAAGAAAACCGACGAAGCCCATGAGTATTTTTAATAATTAAAAGTGCATGCACGTCCTTCACGGTTAATATAAGCCTTAAAGGTAGTGTTTTAAGTTAGCTTTAGTTATGCTGACTTATGGTTTGGACGAGCAAAGGGAAAGCACGAAAACGTGAAGCTGAATATTGTTTAGGTTAAGCGAAAACTTGAAAACAACAAGAATCCTACCGTTAACCACTTTAAAATGATTTGACCATGGATTCACGGAGTGACTACAAGCCAGGGCTACGAACACTGCAGATCGAGTTTTTGTTTACCATACGGCGTTTGGTTTCTTCAAGTTCTCTGGTTTCTCTTCAAGATATATTAAACGGGTTGTTTGTATCCTTTTCTTCGTGCTCCATTTCATTTCGTTTCGTTTAAATAAACGAATGCAAAACACTATTTGTTTGAGAGTTTATAGTTATCTTCGTCGCTAGTCACCAGTGTCCAACTATTCTTACCGCGTGACACCGTGCCATACATATATATATATATATATATAAACTATTTCCCAGATTTCGTCTCCCTCGCTTTTTCTCCACGCGTGTAAAGTGGACTACACGCATGTCGAGATTAGCACCCTCACCGGGCTCCGGGCCTTCGGCCCTACGCCCGGGCTCGGGGACAAATAAAATATAAAGCTCCGTGCATATGATTTAGGGATTTTAAATGAAGCAATTGTTTACGTGGACATACCATTATTCCAGTTTTCGAATCCAGATCACTAGCAGTGCTGCTGTACTTCAACTCATACGACTCTAACCACTTTGTTCGTGCCTTGTCACCAAACGTCGTAATATAAGATATGTAAAAATCTCTCTTGAGATCAATCTGAAGATATGAGGAAGAAGATGATGTCGAACACCAACCATTGTTTAACAGCCTGACTTCGTGGCCACTTCCATCATTAGCAGCAAAAACGCTATTTGGAAATCTGGTACTGTTTTGTAGCAACGGATCGTCACATCTTTTACCTTTAATTAAACAAACTAGATATAGTTTAGTGCGCCTTAGAAATGTCTGATCTAATCTCCCTTCTCTTTTCTTCTCTTTTCTTCCCTTCCCTTCCCCGCTTCTCTGCTTTCCTTTTCCGCTTCCCTTCTCCGCTTCCCTTCCCCCTTCCCCTCCCCTTCCCCATCACCCTCCCCTCCCCCCTCCAATTCCCCTTCCCTTTCCCCTTCCTCCTCCCCTTCCCTTCTACCTCCCCTCCCCTTCCCTTCCCTTGTCTTCCATTATTAACTACATACATTTTGCATACGTCATATTAGATCCTGCAGTTGCCATAGAAGGATAGAGATAAGCACAGCAAGATTGATTACTGGGTTTAGCTCCTTGACAATACAGGTCTCCAGACAGAATCATTTCACCAGAAGTTATAGTTTTGACCACAGTATCATATTCACCATCAATATATCCCAAATGACGACACAGCGCTACTTGCTTTCTTTTATCCCAGCTCTCATCACTCAACTTTCTCCAAATTGAACCATTAAAGATTTCAACGAAACCTTCGTTTTGATCTGTGGATAGTCGGACATCGCTCACTACAAAAACAATTTCCAGCGTTATTTTTTAATTAATCGTTTTCTCTGTCGTAGCGTCACACCTTAATTTATTCGTGTAATATTTTCTATGTTGTGCTATAGCTAGAGCTAATTTGAAAGTGATCGATAGTGGTTGAACTGTAAAGAAAACAAAAATGTCAAATGATTAGCACCAGAGGGCCACGCTATAGGTGATCATTTTGGTGCACAAAGCAGTCGTTTGGTAAGGCGTTCATCAAGCTTAAATACTCAGAAAAGATTTCTGAGTCCCAGCCAAGGTTCGAACCTGCAACTTTGCAATGTCCGGTTAGACACTCTAACCATTGAGCCACTGAGGCTCAGATGGAGAGCTAAGGTTGTAAATTCATAGTCATATATGCTTCCTAAGTGGTAGCGTTTGCATATGAGATGTAGTTAAAATGATGAGTTGTACGTATACATGACTTGTAGTGCATGTGGTACGTTTGCGAGCTTGGTGTAATGGAACAGACGTTTGGTAGACGTTAGCTAGCGCTCTCCATCTGAGCCTCAGTAGCTGAATGGTTAGAGCGTCTAACCGGTCATTGGAAGGTTACAGGTTTGATCCCTGTCTTTTCTGAGTATTTGAGCTTGATGAACGTCCACCAAGCGTCTGTTCCATTACACCAAGCTCGCAAACGTACCACATGGACTACATGTATAACATCTCATGTGAAAACGCTACCACTTAGGAGCACATATGACTATGAATTTGCTTATTTGCAACCTCAGCTCTCCATCAAAGCCTCAGCGGCTCAATGGTTAGAGCGTCTAATTGGTCATTAGAAATCATGTATACGTACAACTTATCATATCATTTGGTAGATTGACTCGAAAGATTGACAACTTGAACGAATTTGTACACTCTGTGAAACTGTATTTCAATTAATAGACTGTATAAATATTAATAGTATTCATATTTATTACTTATGTATTTATTCGCTCAGGACACACATTGATAACAGTGCATTTGTACTGAAGTGTTATATCCGGAATAAAAAATTAGTTATATATATATCCCAAATAACGCCAAATTTTAATCAAAATAATCGGAGTTAAACTTAAAATTGCTTAGTCATCACTTTTAAAACTTAGCTAAGCATAAGACGTGGCGTCGTGTGAAAGAAATAAGTCAATGATTAATCTTTGCACAAACTTTCATAAAAAAAATCTTGCGCAGTACTTTGCGAGATACATACGGACAAACGGACAGACAGACAGACAAACAAACAAACAAACAAACAGACAAACAAACAAACAAACAGAAGAAACAGACGAACAGACGAACGAATAGACGAACAGACGAACAGACAGACGAACAGACGAACAGACGAACAGACCAACAGACGAACGGACAGACGGACAAACGAACAAACGAACAAACGAACAAACGAACAAACGAACAAACGAACAAACGAACAGACGAACAAACAAACAAACAAACAAACAAACAAACAAACAAACAAACAAACAGGCAAACAGACAAACAGACAGATAGACAGGCAAACAAACAAACAAACAGACAAACAGACAAACAGACAAACAAACAAACAAACAAACAAACAAACAAACAAACAAACAAACAAACAAACAGACAGACAAACAGACAAACAGACAAACAGACAAACAGACAAACAGACAAACAGACAAACAAACAAACAAACAAACAAACAGACAGAGAAACAGACAAACAGACAAACAGACAAACAGACAGCCAGACAAACAAACAAACAAACAAACAAACAAACAAACAAATAAACAAACAAACAAACAAACAAACAAACAAACAAACAAACAGACAAACAAACAAACAGACCAAACAAACAAACAAACAGAATTTCAATTTAGAAAAAGAAAGAAAGAAAGGTGAGTTACCCGAAGCAATAGGAGTGCCTAAGTTATCCACACATCTATACTCCATATGAAGTCGTTTAGTGCCTGCACATTGATTGAATGGAAATAAACTGCTGTTGACAGTGATGGCACATGAGATGTTACCATCACACAATCCCTTCACAACCTTACACGCAACTGAAAGACTGCAATCAGCATCTGTACTGGACTTAAATGTCCCTTGTTTAAATACTCCATATTCTGCCATCACAACCACCATCTTTTGAGTTGTAGCACAGCTGACGTCAACCATAGTGGCACCAAGGCTTGTCACTGATCCTAAATATTGTAAAAACAACATATACATACATATGACTGAAAGAGAATGATCACTGACCTATATATAACTGGACTGTGAGTGCTCTATATCAATGACTGAAAGAGAGTGATCACTGACCTATATATAACTGGACTGTGAGTGGTCTATATCAATGACTGAAAGAGAGTGATCACTGACCTATATATAACTGGACTGTGGGTGCTTTATATCAATGACTGAAAGAGAGTGATCACTGACCTATATATAACTGGACTGTGCGTCCTCTATATCAACGACTGAAAGAGAGTGATCACTGACCTATATATAACTGGACTGTGAGTGCTCTATATCAATGACTGAAAGAGAGTGATCACTGATCTATATATAACTAGACTGTGGGTCCTCTATATCAATGACTGAAAGAGAGTGATCACTGACCTATATATAACTGGACTGTGAGTGCTTTATATCAATGACTGAAAGAGAGTGATCACTGACCTATATATAACTGGACTGTGGGTGCTTTATATCAATGACTGAGAGTGATCACTGACCTATATATAACTGGACTGTGAGTGCTCTGTATCAATGACTGAAAGAGAGTGATCACTGACCTATATATAACTGGACTGTGAGTCCTCTATATCAATGACTGAAAGAGAGTGATCACTGACCTATATATAACTGGACTGTGGGTGCTCTATATCAATGACTGAAAGAGAGTGATCACTGACCTATATATAACTGGACTGTGGGTGCTTTATATCAATGACTGAGAGTGATCACTGACCTATATATAACTGGACTGTGGGTGCTCTATATCAATGACTGAAAGAGAGTGATCACTGACCTATATATAACTGGACTGTGGGTGCTCTATATCAATGACTGAAAGAGAGTGATCACTGACCCATATATAACTGGACTGTGAGTCCTCTATATCAATGACTGAAAGAGAGTGATCACTGACCTATATATAACTGGACTGTGGGTGCTCTATATCAATGACTGAAAGAGAGTGATCACTGACCTATATATAACTGGACTGTGGGTGCTCTATATCAATGACTGAAAGAGAGTGATCACTGACCTATATATAACTGGACTGTGGGTGCTCTATATCAATGACTGAAAGAGAGTGATCACTGACCTATATATAACTGGACTGTGGGTGCTCTATATCAATGACTGAAAGAGAGTGATCACTGACCTATATATAACTGGACTCTGGGTGCTTTATATCAATGACTGAGAGTGATCACTGACCTATATATAACTGGACTGTGGGTGCTCTATATCAATGACTGAAAGAGAGTGATCACTGACCTATATATAACTGGACTGTGGGTGCTCTATATCAATGACTGAAAGAGAGTGATCACTGACCTATATATAACTGGACTGTGGGTGCTTTATATCAATGACTGAGAGTGATCACTGACCTATATATAACTGGACTGTGGGTGCTCTATATCAATGACTGAAAGAGAGTGATCACTGACCAATATATAACTGGACTGTGGGTGCTGTATATCAATGACTGAAAGAGAGTGATCACTGACCTATATATAACTGGACTGTGGGTGCTCTATATCAATGACTGAAAGAGAGTGATCACTGACCTATATATAACTGGACTGTGCGTCCTCTATATCAATGACTGAAAGAGAGTGATCACTGACCTATATACAACTGGACTGTGGGTGCTGTATATCAATGACTGAAAGAGAGTGATCACTGGCCAATATATAACTACATGTAGACTGTGGGTGCTCTATATCAATGACTGAAAGAGAGTGATCACTGGCCAATATATAACTGGACTGTGAGTGCTCTATATCAATGACTGAAAGAGAGTGATCACTGACCTATATATAACTACATGTAGACTGTGGATCCTCTTGTGACCGTCGAAAGTTGGCGGGTGCTTTCTCTCACAGTAGTAACCGCTGACTATTTTCTAAATGATCTATTAAGTGCATTGATCAGACTGTGTGACTTACCAAATGTAAATTTTTGTATATTCTTGTCGCATGTTGCGGTTCGCTTGAGATAAGTTCCTTCTTTAGGTGTTGTTGATCCATCAGGAGTAGCGCAATATGTTCCACTATACATGCTTAAAGAACCTGACATTTTCTGGTTTAAACGAAATCGTTTTTCCCTAACGAATTTTTTATTTCCTGCCACCAACGCCACATACACGAGGAAAGTGTCAAAATACTTTGGGTTATTTCTTGCAATTAAAGTTCCATCCTTAGCAATGTTTTGTACATATTCTTTATCGACAAAACGGAACTGAGCATCAGGATGTAAACAGCCATCATGAAACTCCACATAATATATCGCTCCCCAACTTTCGTCATCAAAAGGACTCTGTTTAGGCCTTACACAAAGTCCAGATTCAGAATGTTTTATGAAAAATCCTGGAAATCGTTAATAAAAATATATCATTATAGTCATGGTTATAATTGCAAATACAAAGATAAAAACACAATGTCTACATGTGTCTAACTGTTTTGTTTGTGAGTGGAAGCATCGTCAATAGCTGTAGACATAGTTTGCAAGCTCAGGGAAATTCAAAAGGGCTAACAATCAAACTATACGATTCATGTTGAGAGGACCTGAAGGTGCACAAATCCTTTGTTTTAGGTTTACTAATATTTAAACAACATTCAAAATTCATTAATAATTCATGAGGAAAACACAAAGGAAATCAGTACCATGTCCGTGGTTTATTTCTGATAAAGAAACCTCCTGATTTACTTCAAAAACTTATTAATAATTCATGAGGAAAACACAAAGGAAAATCATGACCGTGACGTGTCTCTATATGTGATAGAGACACGCTCGCTATTTTCGATGAACTTTTTCTTCGATTTTGCGGCTCAAACAACTTCAATTTTCAAAATAGTTTTCTATACTGAGCTTATTAATATATGGATAGTTTTTGAAGCCATTTAAAACATTCGCAGTACGTGTTTTATCAGATCTAAAACACTTGGCTATCGCCTCGTGTCTTAAATCTGATAAAACACTGCTGCTCATGTTTGAAATATTACTTAAAGCCCTAACAAACAAAATAGTATCCTAAAAAACAACCTTAAGAGACTTTTATTGCCGTAAAACAACGAAAATAAATTAAATAAATGACGATGGACATTATAAAAGTAAATTTTAGTCCAGACGAGAAAAGACTGCAGAAAATAACGCTAGTTCGGCATTTTGACAAATTTGAAAGAAGCAGAGACCAAATACATGAAAAAAGAAAAACTTTCCGCGAAAAGACCAAGGGACAAGGGCAGGATAATTTTGCCGTAAAGACCGACCAAGCGAGGTTAATAACGCTTCTATTATGGCCCAGGTTTTTTAGTTTTAATTGAATGTCGAGAGTACAAGCAGCAAAGAATGAAATAACCGACTTTCAACGAAAGCTGTAAACACAAAAACACTTTCAGTCACCGTAAACACTGTCGTATTTAAAAATTTTAGCGGTCTATTCATTTTCACGATATTTCAACACTATTTTAGCTTGACTTGCTAAATGACCGGTATTTACCGGTTTGTAAAGGCCGCTTAGAAAACAATCAAATTGCATAGAAAATCGGCCACTTCCATGGGTCAGTTCGCAGTTCACGTGCGTGCTGATATTCACACAAGATATTCGTTCACACGCAAGATATTCGTTCTACGCATGCGTAGCTAATACGGGTCAGCCCGTATTTCGCGAGCCTCGACAGCCGCCATTTCCGATCGTATCACACTTTGGAATATTTAGTATAGTTAATAATGCACCACTTGATCAAAAATAGGGCCATTTAAACGGAGAAAATAAGTCGCGACTTAATTAAGACGCGTCGTATAAATGGTCAATTTGTCCGTGACCAAAGTACGTCGCGGCTAAAATAAGAACAGGGTTGAAAGCTAGTCCAAAATAAGTCGCAACTTTATATTAGAAATTGACCACTTATACGAGTGTGTTCGCGACTTAAATAGGACGCGTCTTAATTAAGTCGCGACTTATTTTCTCCGTTTAAATGACCCTAATATATCGTCCTGGATGTGCCTGAGTTGTGATAAATTCCTTCATCTTTCTGGCATCTTATGTCAGAAGTACCAACTACCAAGTATGAAAAATCTCACTTTACCTGGGTCATCTGTCGCAAACGTTTTAGAGACGTTTTCACCAACTCCATAAGCATTCCCTGCTTCAATGGTCACGGTATAAGAGGTGTAAAGATTCAGGTTATTGAATGTGTATTGGCTGCTGTCACCGTTTCGTGTGACATTGTCTTTCCGTCCATTAACATTTAAGGAGACCAGGAAATATGTTACAGACGCGTATCCTTCATTTTGAGGCACTGACCAAGAAACATTAACTGTCTTTGTTGGTTTACTGACAACAACATTTGATACGGGATCAGGCAGAAGAACTGAAAAATAGAATAAAAACAAAGGATTGTTTGGCTGGCAAGGTGAAGCTAGAGGAGGAGAAGGAGAAGGAGAAGGAGAAGGAGAAGGAGAAGGAGAAGGAGAAGGAGAAGGAGAAGGAGGAGGAGGTGAAAGAGGAGGAGGAGGAGAAGGAGGAGGAGGAGGAGGAGGAGAAGGAGGAGAAGGAGGAGGAGGAGGAAAAGGAGGAGAAGGAGAAGGAGAAGGAGGAGGAGGAAAAGGAGGAGGAGGAAAAGGAAGAGGATGAAAAGGAGGAGAAGGAGGAGGAGAAGGAGAAGGAGGAGGAGAAGGAGAAGGAGGAGGAGAAGGAGAAGAAGAAGGAGGAGAAGGAGGAGAAGGAGGAGAAGGAGGAGGAGAAGGAGCAGAAGAAGGAGGAGAAGGTGGAGAAGGAGGAGAAGGAGGAGGAGGAGGAGAATAAGGAGAAGGAGAAGAAGAAGAAGAAGGAGGAGGAGAAGGAGGAGAAAGTGGAGGAGAAGGAGGAGAAGGAGGAGAAGGAGGAGAAGGAGGAGAAGGATAGGAAAAAGAGGAGGACAAGGAGGAGGAGAAGGAGGAGCAACTGGGGAAGAAGGATGAACAAAACAAATAGCGGTAGCACCTATGCATGTAGTGCATGTGGCAAGCTTGTGAACTTGGTGTAATGTAACAGACGTTTGACAGACGTTCAAGTTCAAATAATCAAACCTTCAACCTTCTAACGACCAGTTAGATGCTCTAACTATTGAAATACTGAGGCTAGGGATAGAGAGCTAAGATGTCCATATATATATATATATATAAGATAAACGTCTTACCTTGACCGCAAAGTTCAACTCGAAGACAAAAATCGTTTCCCGGTATTGGAATAATTTTCAGATATCTTGCATAAAGGATATCAAGTCTTGTAATTGAAGCTCGATAAGCATCATGGTTTGCTGTAATCTGACAGAAAAAAACCCCAACTAAGATATATAACAAATAAAATATAAAGCTCCGTGCATATGATTTAGCGATTTTAAATGAAGCAATTATTTACGTGCACATACCATTATTCCAGTTTTCGAATCCAGATCACTAGCAGTGCTGCTGTACTTCAACTCATACGACTCTAACCACTTTGTTCGTGCCTTGTCACCAAAAGTCGTAATATACGATATGTAAAAATCTCTCTTAAGATCAATCTGAAGATATGAGGAAGAAGATGATGTCGAACACCAACCATTGTTTGACAGCCTGACGTCGTAGCCATTTCCAGCATTAGCAGAGAAGATTGCATCTGGAAATCTGGTACTGTTTTGTAGCAACGGATCGTCACATCTTTTACCTTTAATTAAACAAACTAGATATAGTCCAGTGCGCCTTAGACATGTCTCTTCTCTTTCCTTCTCTTAATTCCCTATATTTTCTTTCCTTTCCTTTCCTTTCCCTTTGCTTCTCTTCTTTTCCTTTCCTTCCCTTGCATTCCCTTCCCTTCGCTTCGCTTCGCTTTCCTTCGCTTCGCTTCGCTTCGCTTCGCTTCGCTTCCCTTCCCTTCCCTTCCCTTCCCTTCCCTTCCCTTCCCTTCCCTTCCCTTCCCTTCCCTTCCCTTCCCTTCTCTTCTCTTCTCTTCTCTTCTCTTCTCTTCTCTTCTCTTCTCTTCTCTTCTCTTCTCTTCTCTTCTCTTCCCTTCCCTTCCCTTCTCTTCTCTTCTCTTCTCTTCTCTTCTCTTCTCTTCTCTTCTCTTCTCTTCTCTTCTCTTCTCTTCTCTTCTCTTCTCTTCTCTTCTCTTCTCTTCTCTTCTCTTCTCTTCTCTTCCATTCCATTATTAACTACATACATTTTGCATACGTCATATTAGATCCTGCAGTTGACGTAGAAGGATAGAGATAAGCACAGCAAGATTGATTACTGGGTTTAGCTCCTTGACAATACAGGTCTCCAGACAGAATCATTTCACCAGAAGTTATAGTTTTGACCACAGTATCATTTTCACCATCAATATATCCCAAATGACGACACAGCGCTACTTGCTTTCTTTTATCCCAGCTGTCATCACTCAGCTTTCTCCAAATTGTACCATTAAAGATTTCAATAAAACCTTCGTTTAGTAATACTTCTTTGGATAGTCGGACATCGCTCACTAAAATACAATAAATACACAATGAAGCAAAAATTAAGTTTGTCTTATTTGAAAGAACACTTAAAATGACAAAGTAACATCTTTTGCAGTTTTTCATTTCCTTGCTTCGTTCTTGAGATATTTCAGTTGGTTTGATATGCAAATTAAACATCTTGACGTCACATGTACATATGATAATGAGTTATCGGAGAAGGTTATATATCTTTGCTATTATCAAACCAAATTAATTCGAAGGAAACGTGTGGGTGTGTTTCGCCCAAAACACTAAACAAGTGGATTTTCAAGTGATTATATTTGATAACAGCAAAGATATATAACCTTTTGCGATAACTCATTATGCACATGCGACGTCAAAATGTTCAATTTACATATCAAAGAAACTGAAATATCTCAAGAACGAAGCAAGGAAGCAAGGAAACCTTGTAAGGGACGTAATTTTGTCCTCTTGTCTATGATATCCGCTAAAATACTTTTCGTTTCATACGCACTTTAGGCCCCGTTCACACTATACCGGATAGCTTTTGTGCCGGCACGAAAACCTGGTTTTTGTGCCGTTTCATCTCCAGTGTGAACGGAGTTCGAAATCGTTTCGGAAGTAAATTAATAGAACAGAGCGTGGTGAATGGTTGTATCTACGGTATAATTATTTGCCGTTTCGTGCCGAGTCTGTTCACACTATACCGGTGTATAGTGTGAACGGAACCTTAATTTACAAAAAGGAAAAGAAGAAAAGCGACTTGCCTGAAGTAATAGGAGTGTTTAAGTTATCCACACACTGATACTCCATATGAAGTTGTTTTAACTTCCCTGTACATTGATTGAATGTAAACAAACTGCTGTTGACAGTGATGGCACACGAGATCTGATTATTACATTGATTTTTCACAATACATGCAGCTGGAAGACTGCAGTTAGCATCGCTATTGTAATCAAATGTCTTTCCATTGCTAAATACTCCATATTCCGCCATCACAACCTCCATCTTTTGCGAGGAAGCACAGTTGACATCACGCATTGTTGCGCCATTCTTCGTCACTGATCCTAAATGTTGTAAGAATATTTTAGCACTACTCTTACTAACCAGAAAGTATTGTCTGTCTATCTGACTGTTTGTCTGTCTACTCCCGAAAATATTGAACGTAGTTTCTAACGTTTCGAGCGAAGGCCCTTCATCAGAGAGAAATGTGACGAAATGAAACGTTTCTCTCTGACGAAGAGCCTTCGCTCGAAACGTTAGAAACTACGTTCAATATTTTCGGCAGTACTCAAACCTTACTCAGCACTCTACTTTTATTTCACTGTCTGTCTGTCTGTCTGTCTGTCTGTCTGTCTGTCTGTCTGTCTGTCTTTCTGTCTGTCTGTCTGTCTGTCTGTCTGTCTGTCTGTCTGTCTGTCTGTCTGTCTGTCTGTCTGTCTGTCTGTCTGTCTATCTGTCTGTCTATTCGAACTGATCTAGAATCTAATGAAATTGAGGCAATTTGCATAGAAATTTTGAAACCTAATAGTAAACCTTTCGCTGTCATTGCTGCATATAGGCCCCCAGGGCAAGATCCTGACCTTTTCTTTACCGGATTATCGAAAATGATTGAAGTTTTAGATTACGAAGGGAAAGAAATTTATATTTTAGGCGATCTTAACTGTAATGTACTGGATGAAAACAATAATTCACCAGTTGGATCAGTTGATAACTGAGCCAACTCGAGTAACTGATAATTCCAAATCATTAATTGATGTCATTCTGACCAACAATGTCAAAAGAGTGACCGCCTCAGGCGTAATACATCTGGGAATAAGCGATCACAGCTTAATATTTGCTATTAGGAAAGTTGCTATCCCTAGTAAAACAACACATACCACTGTCAAAATAAGAAACCTAAAGAGATTTGATCCGAATAAGTTTAGAGATGACCTACGAAGACTACCTTGGCATGAACTGAGTGATATAAATGATCCTAATATCAGGTGGGAGATGTGGAAAAACATGTTTCTGTCTAGCGTAGATAAGCGCCTTTCAAAACTAAAAGAATTAAAAACAAGAAAAGCCCATGGCTGACGGCTGAATTGAAGCATTCGTTAATTGAACATGACAGCCTTAAAAGAAGGCCATAAAGTCTGGCGATCAGGGTGATTGGCAAAGGTTTAAGAATGCTAAAAACAAGTGTAATAATCAAATAAGAAAAACAAAAAGAGATTTTTATTATAAACATATTAGTGAAAATTCTGGAAATACGAAAGAAATTTGGAAGGTAATAAATGAAATAGGATCCCGTAACACCAAATCAGATAACAATATTTTGAGTCTAAAAATTGGGGAAAAAACAATTACCGACCTAGATGAAGTTTCACTTTGCATAAATAATCATTTTGCTGAGATAGGGCCAAAATTAGCTGCATGTCAAGAGAGAGCAACAAAATTATTTACAGATTATATAAAACCAGTTGACTCCTCATTTTCATTAACTCCCATCTCAGCCACGACAGTTTTCAAATTACTGGCGTCAATGTCTGAAAATAAAGCTACTGGACTTGACGGAATACCATGTAAGTTATTGAAAGAAGCTGCGTCGGTAATTGCTGTTCCACTTTGCGACATGTTTAATTTATCAATCCAAATTAGCATATTCCCAAGTGACTGGAAACTCGCTAAGGTTATTCCCGTATATAAAAATGGTATTAAAGAAGACGTCAACAATTATAGGCCAATCTCTTTAATCTCAGCAGTCGCAAAAGTTTTCGAGAGAATTGTATATGACCAACTCTATGAATATGTTTCTAAAAATAATTTACTATCTAATGCTCAATCTGGATTTAGGCCATCGCACTCTTCAGCAACAGCATTATTAGATGCTACGATAGAATGGTTTAATAATATGGACCAAGGACGGTTAAACTCTGTGGTTTATTTAGATTTGGCCAAAGCTTTTGATACAGTTGACCATAATATTTTAATACACAAATTATCACTTTATGGTGTATGCGATTCGTCCTTGAATTGGTTTAAGTCCTATATTACGAATCGTGTACAAAGATGTATTGTAAATGGTCACTTGTCTGAGCAAAGAACGCTAAAATGCGGTGTGCCACAGGGCTCGATCCTCGGTCCATTATTGTCTTTAATCTACATAAATGATCTCCCTTGTTGTTTAGAGAATTCTAATGCTAGATTGTATGCCGATGACACTAACATAACAACAACGGGTTCGTCAATTGTAGAAATAACCAATTCTGCTGAAGATGACTTACAAAATATTAAGGAATGGATAATTGCTAATAAACTCAGTTTAAATGTCACCAAAACAGAACAGATGTTCATTGGATCAGATCATAACCTAAGTAAGATTAGAGAAGACACACCGATACTTTTAGACAATAAACCTATTAAAAGGGTCAAGGCATCAAAATCTCTAGGTATCTACATTGATGAAAGGTTGTCTTGGCATGACCAAATAAATGAAATGTCAAAAAAAAAAAAAAAAAGCAATTGGGGGACTACGTCTAGTAAGACAGTTTGTGCCTATACAAACTGCCATAATAATGTACAAGTCTTTAATCCAACCGGTTTTTGATTATTGTGGCATTGTTTGGGATAATATGCCTTTAACAACAGGTGAGAGATTGCAAAAATTACAAAATCGTGCTGCTCGTGTTATTACCTGTCAAAGTTATGAAGTCAGATCTAATGACATCCTTCAACAATTAGGATGGAAAACATTGTCTGAGAGGCGATATATTCACAAGGCTAACATGATGTTTAAAATATTCCATGGTAACGCACCTAGTTATTTGATGGAGTATTTTACTAAGTCTACTGTGAATAATGCATATGATCTGAGAAATAGAGATAACTGTTTAGTTCTTTCGAAACCACGAACCGAATACCTTAAGAAGAGTTTTCAGTACGCGGGCGCCATATTATGGAATAATCTCCCACCTAATATCAGATCACAAAATAATTTTAGTACTTTTAAAGGAGAAATAATCGATAATTATTTGTAAATACCCGTTTTATTTTATGAATATCGATCCTTCAAAATGTAATAATATTATATAGGTAATCGTATTGTATAGTTCCAATTTTAATGTTTTTAGCTAGTGTAGTTTTTAATGTAATTAATTATGTAATTTTTTCGTGTACTTAGTCATTTTTAGGGATCTTGGCTTTCATGTAAAGCAGTTTTTTATAACTGATGATTCCCCGAGAAGAAATAAAGATTCATCATCATCATTCATCATCTATCTGTCTATCTATCTATCTATCTGTCTGTCTGTCTGTCTGTCTGTCTGTCTGTCTGTCTGTCTGTCTGTCTGTCTGTCTGTCTGTCTATCTGTCTGTCTGTCTGTCTGTCTGTCTGTCTGTCTGTCTGTCGGTCAGTCTGACTGTCTAACTGACTGCCATCCTGTCTGTCTGTCTGTCTGTCTGTCTGTCTGTCTGTCTGTCTGTCTGTCTGTCTGTCTGTCTGTCTGTCTGTCTGTCTGTCCGTCTGTCTGTCTGTCATCCTGTCTGTCTGTCCGTCTGTCTGTCTGTCTGTCTGTCTGTCTGTCTGTCTGTCTGTCTATCTGTCTGTCATCCTGTCTGTCTGTCTGTCTGTCTGTCTGTCTGTCTGTCTGTCTGTCTGTCTGTCTGTCTGTCTGTCTGTAGTACTATTTCTAGATCTTGCAAAAGCATTTGACACAGTAAGCCATGAAATACTAATTAATAAATTAAACGCTTATGGAATAAGGTCGAGATCATTAACTTGGTTTCAATCGTATTTATGTAATCGTAAGCAAAGATGCTGTGTCAATGGCTTTTTATCAAATGAACGTACACTCAGTTGTGGCGTCCCACAAGGTTCAATACTTGGTCCTTTATTATTTCTTATTTATATAAATGATTTCCCTCGTTGTCTCCAGCACTCTAAAGCTAGAATGTATGCTGATGATACGAACATAACTACAACGGGTTCATGTTCATTGGGTCTGATCATAATCTTAAAAAAATAAGAGATATACCATTAATCTTTTTAAATGGAAAACCCATTAATAGAGTTAAGGTTACAAAATCATTAGGGGTTTTGATAGACGAAAGACTCTGTTGGTATGAACATATTGATTCTATTTCTAAAAAAATAAGTTCTGCTATAGCAGGTGTACGACAAGCTAGGCAGTTTGTTCCTAAAAAAACATCTATTACAATATATAATTCATTAATAAAACCTTTGTTTGAATATTGCGATATTGTCTGGGACAACATGCCTTGCAGTAGTGTGACAAGAATGCAAAAGCTACAAAACCGTGCTGCCAGAGTCATTACTAGACAAGGTTATGAAATCAGATCCAGTGAAATAAGGCAACAATTAAACTGGAAAACTCTTTCAGAATATCGAGCTGATCATATGTTAATAATGATGCACAAAGTATTAAATAATATGGCCCCTTCATATCTGCAAGACCATTTTGAAATCTCTGAATTAAATGATACCTATTTACTAAGAGAACGAGAAATGACTCTCGTTCTTCCTAAGCCACGGACTGGATTTCTAAAAAAGAGTTTAGCGTATACAGAGCGAAAGTTTGGAATGATATGCCAGAGAATGCTAGATGTAATAGTAACCTAAATAGCTTTAAACGATATCTGCAATCATCGCTTCCTCAATTGGACTAATTTATTGTAAATATAGACTTGCACATACATACTGTATATATTCGGCTTTCTTGTAAAGCAGTTTTTTAACTGATGAATCTCCGAATTCAAATAAATATTTCTCTCTCTCTCTCTGTCTGTCTGTCTGTCTGTCTGTCTGTCTGTCTGTCTGTCATCCTGTCTGTCTGTCTGTCTGTCTGTCTGTCTGTCTGTCTGTCTGTCTGTCTGTCTGTCTGTCTGTCTGTCTGTCTGTAGTACTATTTCTAGATCTTGCAAAAGCATTTGACACAGTAAGCCATGAAATACTAATTAATAAATTAAACGCTTATGGAATAAGGTCGAGATCATTAACTTGGTTTCAATCGTATTTATGTAATCGTAAGCAAAGATGCTGTGTCAATGGCTTTTTATCAAATGAACGTACACTCAGTTGTGGCGTCCCACAAGGTTCAATACTTGGTCCTTTATTATTTCTTATTTATATAAATGATTTCCCTCGTTGTCTCCAGCACTCTAAAGCTAGAATGTATGCTGATGATACGAACATAACTACAACGGGTTCATGTTCATTGGGTCTGATCATAATCTTAAAAAAATAAGAGATATACCATTAATCTTTTTAAATGGAAAACCCATTAATAGAGTTAAGGTTACAAAATCATTAGGGGTTTTGATAGACGAAAGACTCTGTTGGTATGAACATATTGATTCTATTTCTAAAAAAATAAGTTCTGCTATTGCAGGTGTACGACAAGCTAGGCAGTTTGTTCCTAAAAAAACATCTATTACAATATATAATTCATTAATAAAACCTTTGTTTGAATATTGCGATATTGTCTGGGACAACATGCCTTGCAGTAGTGTGACAAGAATGCAAAAGCTACAAAACGGTGCTGCCAGAGTCATTACTAGACAAGGTTATGAAATCAGATCCAGTGAAATAAGGCAACAATTAAACTGGAAAACTCTTTCAGAATATCGAGCTGATCATATGTTAATAATGATGCACAAAGTATTAAATAATATGGCCCCTTCATATCTGCAAGACCATTTTGAAATCTCTGAATTAAATGATACCTATCTACTAAGAGAACGAGAAATGACTCTCGTTCTTCCTAAGCCACGGACTGGATTTCTAAAAAAGAGTTTAGCGTATACAGAGCGAAAGTTTGGAATGATATGCCAGAGAATGCTAGATGTAATAGTAACCTAAATAGCTTTAAACGATATCTGCAATCATCGCTTCCTCAATTGGACTAATTTATTGTAAATATAGACTTGCACATACATACTGTATATATTCGGCTTTCTTGTAAAGCAGTTTTTTAACTGATGAATCTCCGAATTCAAATAAATATTTCTCTCTCTCTCTCTGTCTGTCTGTCTGTCTGTCTGTCATCCTGTCTGTCTGTCTGTCTGTCTGTCTGTCTGTCTGTCTGTCTGTCTGTCTGTCTGTCTGTCTGTCTGTCTGTCTGTCTGTCTGTCTGTCTGTAGTACTATTTCTAGATCTTGCAAAAGCATTTGACACAGTAAGCCATGAAATACTAATTAATAAATTAAACGCTTATGGAATAAGGTCGAGATCATTAACTTGGTTTCAATCGTATTTATGTAATCGTAAGCAAAGATGCTGTGTCAATGGCTTTTTATCAAATGAACGTACACTCAGTTGTGGCGTCCCACAAGGTTCAATACTTGGTCCTTTATTATTTCTTATTTATATAAATGATTTCCCTCGTTGTCTCCAGCACTCTAAAGCTAGAATGTATGCTGATGATACGAACATAACTACAACGGGTTCATGTTCATTGGGTCTGATCATAATCTTAAAAAAATAAGAGATATACCATTAATCTTTTTAAATGGAAAACCCATTAATAGAGTTAAGGTTACAAAATCATTAGGGGTTTTGATAGACGAAAGACTCTGTTGGTATGAACATATTGATTCTATTTCTAAAAAAATAAGTTCTGCTATTGCAGGTGTACGACAAGCTAGGCAGTTTGTTCCTAAAAAAACATCTATTACAATATATAATTCATTAATAAAACCTTTGTTTGAATATTGCGATATTGTCTGGGACAACATGCCTTGCAGTAGTGTGACAAGAATGCAAAAGCTACAAAACGGTGCTGCCAGAGTCATTACTAGACAAGGTTATGAAATCAGATCCAGTGAAATAAGGCAACAATTAAACTGGAAAACTCTTTCAGAATATCGAGCTGATCATATGTTAATAATGATGCACAAAGTATTAAATAATATGGCCCCTTCATATCTGCAAGACCATTTTGAAATCTCTGAATTAAATGATACCTATTTACTAAGAGAACGAGAAATGACTCTCGTTCTTCCTAAGCCACGGACTGGATTTCTAAAAAAGAGTTTAGCGTATACAGAGCGAAAGTTTGGAATGATATGCCAGAGAATGCTAGATGTAATAGTAACCTAAATAGCTTTAAACGATATCTGCAATCATCGCTTCCTCAATTGGACTAATTTATTGTAAATATAGACTTGCACATACATACTGTATATATTCGGCTTTCTTGTAAAGCAGTTTTTTAACTGATGAATCTCCGAATTCAAATAAATATTTCTCTCTCTCTCTCTGTCTGTCTGTCTGTCTGTCTGTCTGTCTGTCTGTCTGTCATCCTATCTGTCTGTCTGTCTGTCTGTCTGTCTGTCTGTCTGTCTGTCTGTGAAAACTGAATTCATGTTCTTCGGAACTGTTTTCAGATTGTCTAATTTAGGTAGAACTTTTCCAATTACCATTGGTGAAAAAGAAATTAAGAGAGTTGAAAACACAAAATACCTAGGGGTATATTTAGATGAAAATCTTACATGGAATGAGCACATTGATAAACTCTGCTCCAAAGTTAATCGTTCCATAAGTGGTCTAAGGCAGGCTCGTGATTATGTGTCATTAGATATATTAAAAATGATGTATAATGCTTTAATACAGCCTGTCTTCGAATACTGCGATGCTCTGTGGGGCAATTTAAACAAAGGGCTTGCCAGCAAAATCCAGAAATTACAAAACCGTGCAGCCCGAATAATTACTTTTCAAGGCTATGACGTGAGATCGGCAGATCTTCTAGAACACCTAAATTGGAATAATTTAGCTTTGAGAAGAGATAAGCGGCTCAGCATTTTAATGTACGATGTAATTAATTGCAATGTTCCAAAATATCTCTGTGATCTTTTCTCATTGAATTCTGAAAATAACCCATACAAATCTCGTCTTAGAGAGAATGCCGTTAATGTGTCAATGAGTTATATTCCAAAAACGGAATATTACAAAGCATCGTTTTCATACAGGGGATGAAAAAACTCGAATTCTCTCCCGCTGGATATAAAAACCGCAAAATCTAGAACAATATTTAAAAATAGGTTGTCAATGGGCTATAAAGCTTCCGCTTCAACCTCGTAAGGTCAAAATATTTTATCATTGTATTATTGTATATAACTGCATATTGTATTTTAAATTTTTATGTAATTAGTTATTCTTCATGTACGGCTTTCATGTAAAGAAGTTTTTAACTTATGAAACTACCGTATCTAAATAAAAGTGAATCAATCAATCAATCAATCAATCAATCAATCAATCAATCTGTCTGTCTGTCTGTCTGTCTGTCATCCTGTATGTCCGTCTGTCTGTCTGTCTGTCATCCTGTCTGTCTGCCATCCTGTCTGTCTGTCTGTCTGTCTATCTGTCTGTCTGTCTGTCTGTCTGTTAGTCAGTCTGTCTGTCTGACTGTCATCCTGTCTGTCTGTCTGTCTGTCTGTCTGTTTGTCTGTCTGTCAGTCAGTCTGTCTGTCTGACTGTCATCCTGTCTGTCTGTCTGTCTGTCTGTCTGTCTGTCTGTCTGTCAGTCTGTCTGTCCGACCGACGTCAGTAAGTAAATAGATATAGAAAATAAAATTAAAAAAGGAAGCCTAAATCAAACTTACCAAACGTAAACTTTTGTAAATCCTGGTCACATGTTGTGGTTTTAATTGGATAAGATCCATTGAAAGGTTTTGTTGATCTGCTGGGAGTGGCACAATATGTTCCATTATATATCTCTAAAGTACCTGACTTATGTCTCAAAGCAAATTCCGGCTTTCTAACGAATGATGCTGTACTGCTCCTGTAACTATACACGATGAATCTGTTATCATAATAATCTTTGCTTCCTTCTTTTCTTCCAAAAAAATGTCCAACCTTTACAATGTTATGTACAAATTTTCCTTCGACATAACGATATTGGGCATTAGTATGCAAACATTCGTCATAAAATCTCACATAGTAATTAGCACCCCATGAACCATGTCTAAAGTGACTATCCTCAACCTTTAAACAAAATCCACTGACTGAATGTTTGATAAAAAAGCCTTGATGACCTTAAACGAAAAAAGAAAAAACGTCATAAGACATGACGAATGTCTTTGGTTCGTCTATTGCACACATCCTGAAGGTCTAACTGCGGACCTTAAAGTGCTTATGAAACGAAAATTAAGTTTGTCTTATTTGAAAGTACTTTTAAAATGACAAAGTAACATCTTTTGCAGTTTTTTGTTCCCTTGCTTTGTTTTTAAGATATCACAGTTTGTTTTATAAGCGAAAATAACCAGTGACGCCACAACGTGCATAATGACTTACTGGGAAAGGTTATATATCTTTGCTATTATCAGACGGAATCAATGTGTGTGTGTTTTTCTCTTACCACAACAAAAATATACATTTCAACTGATTCGTTTAATAATAGCAAAGATATATAACCTTCCCCAGTGAGTCATTATGCACGTTGTGATGTCACTGGTTAGTTTCACATATAAAACAAACTGAAATATCTCAACAACGAAGCAAGGAAACAAAAGATGTTACTCTAGCCTGCCTACCGCCAGCGCCCGAACTCCCTAATAACGCCAGCTACGCAGGCTAATGTTACTTTGTCATTTTAAAAGTACTTTCAAATGAGACAAACTTGCGGATCTGTTTTTCCGCCAGCATCCATCTTTGCCTTCCTTGAGTATTGACACCATCAGCTAGACACTGCATGTCACCTCACATAAAGTACTTGGACTAACTTTTCAAAATGACCTACACGCGTAAAAACGCACAACTTGTTCACGGTTGTCAACAGGCGTGAACAATGTTGTGCTGCTCGCCGTGAACAAGTTATCAATAAGTTGTTCACTTATGGTTCGAACAACTTGTTCACGGTTAAATCAACAGTCATGAACAAGTTGTTCCAACAGCACATTTTTATAGTCAACAACGTTGTTCGCACATGATACAACATGTTGTAACAGCATGACGAAATAACAACGATGAACAACAATGTTACAACAATTGTGAACATGGTTGATGTATCAACACGTTCTTCGGTTGTTACAACATGCGTGAACAACGGTTGTTGTTTCATCAAGCTGTAGCAACTTGTTGAAACAATGATGAACAATGTTGTTCATTTATCAATGTTGTTCACATATGTCAACAAGTTGTTACAGCATTGTTCAGGCAACAATGCTGTAACAACTTGCGAGATTTTTACGCGTGTAAAGTGTGGCTCCAACATTCACGACATTGTAAAAAATAGGTACGCAATGCGTACATGCGGATACTGGTATTTATTTGACGTGAGAGTCTAAGATAACTAATTGTGGATTGTAAATTCAATTTCATGCAAACATACCAAAACATACTGAAAATACTAGAGAATCTTGTGACATATTTAAGGGCCCAGCACAAAACTCGAGGTAGTTGTATTATTCAAAATATTTATTTAGACGTAATATTTGGTTGTATTACTAATTACAACATGTTCAGAGGCTAAATTACTATTTCAGTGAATCTAAATATTTAAATTTTCATGACATTCAATTACCTATCTATTATTATTATTTTTATTACTCGGGCTCCGAGTCTAGGTTTCGGTATTATTTTTCTGGTCGACAAATTGCAATTATTGCATCATCCCGATAGGCTTTGCGAAACCACGCGGTGTGCTTACGATCTGGTATTGCTCCGTCTTGAAGCTTTTAGAAGATCACAAGTGACTTTAAAACACTGTTATTAATCAGTCATGTGGCTGAAAATTGTGCTCGCTACGCTTACAACTGCATATCTCGATGGCGGCAAATCTACACTAAACGGTGCTGAGCTATTTACAGTATATTTAGATCTGGGTTAATATTCCGCTGTCTCGATCAAGACAAACTGATTATAAACGATTTATATGATTTATTGAATTTTAATACTGAAAAGTATTACTCATGCTCACCATCTGATAACTTGCTGACTATTGAAAACTATCTGCAAGATGAGCGAGGCGTAAACAACGTTGAAAACAGAATTGACAAATTGACAACTTGCAAAGTCCCTATAATCGCATTAAAAAATATGATACTTATATCGCTTAATTAACATCTCGGCCCAGCGCTTATCATGTTAACACTTCAAACATTAATTCAAAGGCTATTCAGGTTTCAGAAATATTGATTCGGACGGTTTAACACTCTTGTCTGAGCAAAAACGCTATAAATTGACTGCACCCTTCTGCCTTCTTTTTCCCTTCAACATGTCACTCTTACGTCTCACCTATAGAAATAACAATAATCGTTAATTTCTAACGATTAACCCCAATCTCTAACGCCTAATACTAAAATATTTGAACTCACGTTTAGGTAAATAGGCAAAAACAGGAAACGCGGACGCTAATCGCATTTTTAAACAATATGATATTTTTATGTTTTATATGTCTATGTTTTAGACTCTAGTAACACATGCATTGATGCGTCTCAATATATCAATGTTGGACGCGTTTTTTGAGTAAGTATTGAATACGTCTACATGTAACATAAACAGTGCCAAGCACGGTGGATTTCTGCGTGTAAACTTATAGCTAAAACATCTTGGCCGAGCGCCTAACACGTAAACACTTGAAACATTTAATAGTTAAAAGGGCATTCAGATTTCAGAAAGATCTTTAATCCGAAGCCAAACAAGCGCTCACACTGTTTCTTCGTCCTTGGAAAGCTTGTCGTTTAGGCGACAAAGTCGAAACGCGTTACGGAATTATTATAGTATAATCACCTTGTATGGTTTGATTATGTGATGCGGAGATGAACACGAGAAAGTATTGCATGTATATACGCAGTCACTGCACGCTTGTATTTATAGTATAAAACAACAGTACATATATATACATAAATGTCTACCTGAAGCAAAACTCAACTTTCTATCTTCCATTCGTTGTTCTGGTACACGTTCGTAAACCCTTCGAACATACAAATAAGACTTCTGAAGTATGCTGATTCGGATCCGCTATTGGTTGTTTCTGTTGATCACGTGGTTGACGAAACCATTCTTACACACACAAACACACACACAACCGCGCTCATGACATAGCGGATATGGTTTAGCAACCAGTATCCGCAAAAAGGCATCGAAACGTTTGCATATAATACGTGTCCTTTGTCGAGCTGAAAAGAAAGTAACAGTCACCTCTCTTGGTTAGCTATTGCCTTTAACCAGGGATAGCGCCACCGACATGACCTCCGTAATAACAGTAATCGTACACCATTTTTCTGTAGGACTTTTAGGTCTTTTATAAACTATCTATCTCATCTATCTATCTATGACAAATATACGAAGCAGTTTCTTATGCGAAAAATTACTAACGTTCAGAACACACAGGTATACAGAGCATGGTTTAACCCATTGACTACCAGGGGTCTTCCCTTGACGAGTAAAATAATAGTCTGGTGTTAGACAGAGTCAAATAGTCTGGTGTTAGCCAGAGTAAAATAGTCTGGTGTTAGCCAGAGTAAAATAGTCTGGTGTTAGCCAGAGTAAAATAGTCTGGTGTTAGACAGAGTAAAATAGTCTGGTATTAGACAGAGTAAAATAGTCTGGTCTTAGACAGAGTAAATAGTCTGGTGTTAGACGTAAAATAATCTGGTGTTAGACAGAGTAAAATAGCCTGGCGTTAGGCAGAGTAAAATAGTCAGGTGTTAGACAGAGTAAAATAGTCTGGTGTTAGACAGAGTAAAATAGTCTGGTGTTAGACAGAGTAAAATAGTCTGGTGTTAGACAGAGTAAAATAGTCTGGTGTTAGACAGAGTAAAATAGTCTGGTGTTAGACATAGTAAAATAGTCTGGCGTTAGACAGAGTAAAATAGTCTGGTGTTAGACAGAGTAAAATAGTCTGGTGTTAGACACAGTAAAATAGTCTGGTGTTAGACACAGTAAAATAGTCTGGTGTTAGACAGAGTAAAATAGCCTGGTGTTAGACACAGTAAAATAGTCTGGTGTTAGACACAGTAAAATAGTCTGGTGTTAGACACAGTAAAATAGTCTGGTGTTAGACACAGTAAAATAGTCTGGTGTTAGACACAGTAAAATAGTCTGGTGTTAGACACAGTAAAATAGTCTGGTGTTAGACACAGTAAAATAGTCTGGTGTTAAACACAGTAAAATAGTCTGGTGTTAGACACAGTAAAATAGTCTGGTGTTAGACACAGTAAAATAGTCTGGTGTTAGACACAGTAAAATAGTCTGGTGTTATCGTCTGGCGTTAGAGTAAAATACTAAAGGTGCGTCTACATGGAAACAGACGAGTACTAATACTAAATCAATGCCAGAAAAATAGTACTATTTAATACTATTTAATAATGCTCCTTTATGGCAATAATACATTGTGTTCTGGATATATTAATGCACTCTTTTTATCAGATGCATAATCAATATAATAACGTCTTGATAAATTATATATCAAGAATAACGCCCGTTTCAAACGTCGCTCTTCTCATGCGCGCGCCGAGCTTAATACGAGCATTTAAGTGCGGCAGAAGAGCGACGTTTGCATCAATTTACTACAGTCCCTTATAGGGGCTGGGGGGGGGGGGGGAGGGGACGAGTAACGGGAGGCAAGCGGGGAAGCCGCGAGCCGCCCCCAGCCCCTATAAGGGACTGTAGTACAGTCTATATATTAGGAGGGGCAGATTGTATTATTTTAATGTATTATCGCTGCCATTGCTCACGCGCAAGGTTTTTACCAGTTTTTAATAGTTTGAGGAATTAGGTTCGACGAATTAAGTTCGACGTTTCAATCGACGCCGCTCCAGAACCGCTCCAACGGTTCTGGATGCGCATCAGGTTCGGCGCATGAGAAGAGCCACGTTTGAAACGGGCCTTACAAGGATTTTCAACGTGGCTGTGTCGAGGCATATCAAAGACCTAGTTCAGACCATGGATCACAGCTAAGACCTTGGTGTTGATTTTACCGAGGGAGGAAAACCGCAGAGCCCTGCGAAAAACCCTCGAAGCACATGCAGGAGAGACCAACTAAACTCTACTCGCATTTTTCTTCTAGTTGCATTTTTCGCAACTGGTCTCGGTCGGGTCTTAGAAATAATCGACACTCGTAATATCACCTTCGTAATTTTCCTCTACATTTCATCGAGTGTAAACGCCAATATTAATCTTCAATATACCTTATACATTCACTGGCATTACTTTCCATCTCATTGCATATATATATATATATATATATATACCATAACTCATGACCAAGCTCAGAACGCTGGACTAGTTTCCTCGGTAGTTGCATTTTTCGCAACTCTTAAAACTGAATAATCGACATTCGTAATATCACCTTCGTAATTTTCCTAAACTCAACTCGCATGAGTCCCAAGCTCAAGAACGGGGTTATTCCAAGACGGCCACCCATCCAAGTACTAACCCCATCCAACTGGGCTTAATTAACTGAGCTTAACGAGGGCTTAACTGAGCTAGCTTAAACGAGTATTTCGAAATACTGTCATGTGTCACCGAGAGGCAGCGCCCTAACAGCAAACGCCCTAACACCAGATGATTTTACTCATCAAAGAGAGAACCCTCAGCCATCCTAGGCAGCAATGAGTTAACAAGTGATTAACCCATTCTTGCCTGAGCTGGTCAAAAATGGCTCCTTTATTGTTTTACTCTGTCTAACACCAGATGATTTTACTCATCAAAGAGAGAACCCTCAGCCATCCTAGGCAGCAATGAGTTAACAAGTGATTAACCCATTCTTGCCTGAGCTGGTCAAAAATGGCTCCTTTATTGTTTTACTCTGTCTAACACCAGATGATTTTACTCATCAAAGAGAGAACCCTCAGCCATCCTAGGCAGCAATGAGTTAACAAGTGATTAACTCATTCCTGCGTGAGCTGCTCAAAAATGGTTCCTTTATTGTTTTACTCTGTCTAACACCAGATGATTTTACTCATCAAAGAGAGAACCCTCAGCCATCCTAGGCAGCAATGAGTTAACAAGTGATTAACCCATTCTTGCCTGAGCTGGTCAAAAATGGCTCCTTTATTGTTTTACTCTGTCTAACACCAGATGATTTTACTCATCAAAGAGAGAACCCTCAGCCATCCTAGGCAGCAATGAGTTAACAAGTGATTAACTCATTCCTGCGTGAGCTGCTCAAAAATGGTTCCTTTATTGTTTTACTCTGTCTAACACCAGATGATTTTACTCATCAAAGAGAGGACCCTCAGCCATCCTAGGCAGCAATGAGTTAACAAGTGATTAACCCATTCTTGCCTGAGCTGGTCAAAAATGGCTCCTTTATTGTTTTACTCTGTCTAACACCAGATGATTTTACTCATGAAAGAGAGAACCCTCAGCCATCCTAGGCAGCAATGAGTTAACAAGTGATTAACTCATTCCTGGGTGAGCTGCTCAAAAATGGTTCCTTTATTGTTTTACTCTGTCTAACACCAGATGATTTTACTCATCAAAGAGAGAACCCTCAGCCATCCTAGGCAGCAATGAGTTAACAAGTGATTAACCCATTCTTGCCTGAGCTGGTCAAAAATGGCTCCTTTATTGTTTTACTCTGTCTAACACCAGATGATTTTACTCATCAAAGAGAGAACCGTCAGACATCCTAGACAGCAATGAGTTAACAAGTGATTAACCCATTCTTGCCTGAGCTGGTCAAAAATGGTTCCTTTATTGTTTTATTCTGTCTAACACCATATGATTCTACTCATCAAAGAGAGAACCCTCAGACATCCTAGGCAGTAATGAGTTAACAAGTGATTAACCCATTCCTGCCTGAGCTGCTCAAAAATGGTTCCTTTATTGTTTTACTCTGTCTAACACCAGATGATTTTACTCATCAAAGAGAGAACCCTCAGCCATCCTAGGCAGCAATGAATTAACAAGTGATTAACCCATTCCTGCGTGAGCTGCTCAAAAATGGTTCCTTTATTGTTTTACTCTGTCTAACACCAGATGATTTTACTCATCAAAGAGAGAACCCTCAGCCATCCTAGGCAGCAATGAGTTAACAAGTGATTAACCCATTCTTGCCTGAGCTGGTCAAAAATGGTTCCTTTATTGTTTTATTCTGTCTAACACCATATGATTCTACTCATCAAAGAGAGAACCCTCAGACATCCTAGGCAGTAATGAGTTAACAAGTGATTAACCCATTCCTGCCTGAGCTGCTCAAAAATGGTTCCTTTATTGTTTTACTCTGTCTAACACCAGATGATTTTACTCATCAAAGAGAGAACCCTCAGCCATCCTAGGCAGCAATGAATTAACAAGTGATTAACCCATTCCTGCGTGAGCTGCTCAAAAATGGTTCCTTTATTGTTTTACTCTGTCTAACACCAGATGATTTTACTCATCAAAGAGAGAACCCTCAGCCATCCTAGGCAGCAATGAGTTAACAAGTGATTAATCCATTCCTGCCTGACCTGCTCAAAAATTGTTCCTTTATTGTTTTACTCTGTCAAACACCAGATGATTTTACTCATCAAAGAGAGAACCGTCAGACATCCTAGACAGCAATGAGTTAACAAGTGATTAACCCATTCTTGCCTGAGCTGGTCAAAAATGGTTCCTTTATTGTTTTATTCTGTCTAACACCATATGATTCTACTCATCAAAGAGAGAACCCTCAGCCATCCTAGGCAGTAATGAGTTAACAAGTGATTAACCCATTCCTGCCTGAGCTGCTCAAAAATGGTTCCTTTATTGTTTTACTCTGTCTAACACCAGATGATTTTACTCATCAAGGGAGAACGAGTTAAACAGCCACACGACACACTTGACTTATTTTCATATTCAAGGTCCTCATTCGTTTCGCTGTTGGGGTTTTCAAATGAATAGAAATTAGTTAGTAATTATAAGTCCGACGCCAAACCATGTATTAAAGTAAACAATTATATTCAATTGCGACACAAAAGCTACAGAATGACCATTTTAAACTTTGCCTTTTCCGATTAGCACGAGTGGACATTGTCTTGCTCCAGTAAGGAAGACCAAATTCGAACAACTGAACATATTTCTCAAAGAATCGAAGAGTCGCTGAGTCTGTAGTAGTAAAAGCTCTTTTCGGCAGAATTTTTGTAGACAAATTTACTAAATATTTCCTTTCAGTCTGCCGAGTAAACAACACTTTGCCGCGCGCATTAATAAATGTCAAAAAAATATATATCTTTCGCCTAAATATTATTTTCGCCGCTAGGAAATTATGTGCGTAAATTCATGGTAAATTTTAGTGTATTTCACGACCCTGGACCAAAACCCAAACTCCTTGAGCTTTTGAGCTCTTCATATAGACATATATAAGAGTAATGCTAATGCGGTAGAGTGTGATGGGCCGCATTACTCGGGTGAAGAATAACGATATTATGCATTAAACCCCTATACAGATACAAGAAGCCTTTGCGGAGGAGAGCCTTAAGCCTGGTTTCCATATAGCCGTAAGTAGGGACTTTGAGAAAACACTACGACAACGACTACGGCAACGTGTTTGAACAATAGAATTTTATGTCAAATACAAAGAACTTTTGCAAATGACGGTCCCAAGAGTAATCTTTACGCCGTCGTGGCTCTGTTGACAACGTAGAAAAAGCATTTTTACGTTGTAGAGACAACGCGAAACCTGAATCACTACAGAAGCCTTGGAGAAGCTTAGCCGTATTCTCGCGACTAACATAGATTGAACAAGTGTTTTTCTTCAAGAATTTAAGAACAAAACGAGTCCATGCGATTATGTATCTTGAAATTTGAATGTATAAATACACCACCATTTAATCCCCCTGTTAAACTTTCTACCCTAGCCGTAGTCCGTTGTCTGAATCTTAAAAGACTTTAAGAAAACACAACAACTACGACTACGGCAACGTGTTTGAACAATATAATTTTATGTCATATACAAAGAGCTTTTGCAAATGACGGTCCCAAGAGTAATTTTCATGCCGTCATGACTCTGTTGACAACGTAGAAAAAGCATTTTTACGTTGTAAAGACAACGCGGAACATGAATCACTACAGAAGCCTTGGGAAAGCTTAACATAGATTGAACAAGTGTATGTCTTCAAGAATTTAAGAACAAGGCGAGTCCGTGCGATAATGTATCTTGAAATTTTATAAATACACCACTATTTAATATCACTGTTAAACTTTCTACCATAGTTAAAGTCCCTATCGTAA